>MWRL01023361.1:0-12335 GCA_002157085.1 Melampsora occidentalis | reverse complement strand
TGGTAAATTCAATATCCTCAGGGCGCCGAGTCAGCGCAGCTCACTGAGGACTGGGTTCTTGAATAAACAATCAGAATCTGACATATATCCCCAGCACCATGACACATCTTCAATGCCATCCTTCTTTTACTTTCAGCTAGTAACCGGTCATCTGGACACGTCTTTGTTTTGTGTTCCGATTCCTAGCGGGATATTCACTGCAATTTTTTCAATGATCCAATTGTACTTCAATGTACTTCAATATAATTATAAGGCCAAAAAAAGCCTTTGCGTGTAAGTCCCTCGCTGGAGAGGACTCGTTTCGCCAGCAAGGGACTTGTTCAGGTTTGCCATCTAGGCGAGTCCCAGCGAATTCGTGTGACCTGGGCTCACAGACTACGCATTTTTGGGCTACCCGGAGGTATGAAATTGATAAAGTTGATCATCAGATTTCTGGCAGTGAAAAGAGCAACCATAAAGAGTGGGGGAAGTGGATACCGATAAGAGCCTCGAGAGTCCGGGAATGATAACCATAGGGGCTTCCTTCTTCCTGACCTTCTATCTCGGTCACTGCTTTGATTCTCAGCATCAATGCAATTGATTCGATCTCCCGATTGGATCAAACAGAGCCAGGTCCGCCCATCCTGAAACCTTTATGCTTGTGAATCTACATTAGGCTAGAATTCGCCACCGACTGATGTTGGATGGGTCTGAAGCTAAAAGTGATGAAAGAGGTTGCAGTTGTACGATTGAAAAATAAGGTCAGGGGAATTCATACGACTCCTTCAAACTTAACTAAGTCCCAAGCTAACCACCAACTTGTGACTCCTTTGTGGATCGAAAAGGATGGTTCAAATGTTGTTTACCTTCAGGCGCAGGTTCTCCAGTACCATCTCTTAATTCTGAAAAAACTTTCGATTGGCACCAAGATATATGGGATGATACCCATCAAGCTCCAAAGGCGAACATCTCATTCGATTGTGTTACTCATCTTGATTTGTTGGTCTCTATGTGCTAGACAAATCACCTCCGTCGCAATCCCATCCGAGGGGTCGAGCCCACTCGTTCATCGTCTGAGTGACACTCTCAAGACTGCAGAGGAACTGTAAATCATCCCTTAGATCCAACCGCAACTGACTTGCTTCTGAAAATGTGATACCTTGATCGTAGCTCCGTGATCACTCACATTTCGAGAGCAGTGGACCCCTGGAGATTTTGACAACTGACAGGGCAGAAAAATTGCTTGGTGAAGGCCAAAAGCTGGGAAACATCGAGTAAGCCATATTTTGTCAGACGTCCCTCCAGGGTTGTGCCATGTGGCTCGTCCTAGACTGGATCCAGTTCTATGACCACCATCTGGATCAGCACCTTCAATAATCACCAGGACAACATCATCAAGAAAGCCAAACATCGAACAGAATTCCGGGTTTGGCTGAAGTACGTCCTACTTTCAATGTCATAGGCTGTGCTCTTTTTCTGACTAAAAGCTCTACTGCTTGAGATAATCACCTCACAGCTATCGTGCTAGAACTGAACACGGAGTAGGAATCGATGGAAATGGTGTGTATTCCAAAAGAGATTTCATTGATCACCTCTTAGCTTGGCATATGTCTAGGTATAAAAAAATCTCAACACTTTGTTCCTGACATCTATTATACATATTCTGTAAAATCTAACACCTTATGATAATTTCTTTGTGTTTTGAAAGGGAACCTAACAAGATTGAAAAATGTATCAAAAGATATCCATTTAGTGAAGCTGTGGATTCTACATCTCCATCTGCCGCTGAGCAAATTCAAAAACTGGAATCCCTTTGATTGTGAGAGCTCTTTTACAAAATAAGTGAACGTTGCTGAGTGTAGATATTCCAGGATTATGGTGGAATACATGCAGAAGTATTCAGAATATCTCGTATAGGTTCCTTAGTAGCCAATTGTAATTTTGATGTTTGTCTTTAGCTCTAGACCTCATTGTCATACTTCCTTTCATATTGTACGTAACTTCAGCTATCAATTTGTCATTTCAACTGCCTGTTTGGCATTTTGATCCAAGAAAGATGGTTTCTGAAAAGAAGTCTTTTGATAATCAGAATCCATTCCAATATGATTGTCAGTTGACCTCCCCCTGTGCCCCTAAAGCGTATGAATATTCAAGCTACTAGGGGACAGGCGGGCCCGCCCGTAGGCTATTCTGGACTTGAGTAGAGTCAAAAAAAGAATGACATTCAGGGTTTGAAAGGATGCGACAATCCAGATAGGGAATAGGATCAAGAATTGTGAAATTACCATGGTCAAAAGACAGAGTGATTCGGATCCAAGGGGTGATTCCTTTGTCCAAAATTATGTACTGTATGTTCAGGCAATCATGCTATTCAAAGTTTGTTGCTTTTGTGTTGAAACGTAAACCTATGAAACGTTTGACAATTAATGCCTCAAAAGAACACTCTTCAAAAGCTGAGGAAATCTATGATTGGCATCAAAGATATCCATGAATCAGTGTGGGCTGCTTTTTGTTTTGATGGACAATTAAGTTACAATGAATATTGATTTCCTTCTTGTCAGCTTATGCTTTTGAGGAGGGCTTAGAAAAGCTGATACTGCCAAGATTGACGTTCACGGATGCTTTCTTTGAGCCTCTCGTTGGTATGTTTGCTGCTTTTGAGAATTTCTTTCAGAAAAGCCTGTATGTTTCAAAAGTCCATAGCCTACGGCAAAGGCCAATTGGGCATGTGGAATCGGATGCTTTCTGTCAACGTTCTACTGCATGTGGTGCAAAGGAAAAGATATAAATAGAGCGGGGACAACAGCCAAGAATCCTCATCAATCAAAGCTACCCATGGCTGCACTTATGTGAGCCGTAAGTGGGAAGCTGAGAGATCCTGGTGTTCACTCACCCAATTGGCTGAAACCCTGCCATCATGACAGGGTATAAGGCTTTTGGGGGGGGTGAATCAGGATTTAAGAATATTAATTAATACAGATTTGTATCTTTGGTATCTGAGTGATTTGATTACAAATCCCACTGGACCCTTCACCTCCTTCACTTTGCCTCAATACATTCAGGTAGAGATTCCCCTTTCAAGCCCTACAGATTTTGAATCTGTTGGATCTTTGTTTTTTTCCAATGATGCCAGTCAATAAGGTGCCAGATTGATTACTTTTTGGTGACTGCCTGAAGGACTCCACATATCCAACACAAAGTGCACTTCCTGCAATGTTGAAGCTATTCACTAGCACAAGGGTTGCTATCATTATGTTCTCACTAGCTTCTCTTAATGTATGGGCTCTATACTGCGGGTACATTTTAGTTTCATGGTACACCTGCTATTTCTAACAGTTGTTGTATCTTTTCAGAGATCTTGATGGCAGTAGCATATGTGTAGCACCATATTTTGCTCTCTGGATGTAGGTAGAAGGAGAGATCTTATAAATATGAGGTTATTACTGCCTGCAGAAAAGGGAATGTCAGACCAATTAAGTCATACAGTTTCTAAGGTAGTGTGAAGGATCCACCCTCAAAAGTTCTCATTGACTGAGTCCATGCTCTCAAAAATGGCACATCTTGGATCACCCTTAGCATCCCAAGATCTGCTTGTCTATCAATGGAACAAATTCACAAAAAGCAGAATCAATCTTTCAAATTCCAAAATTGCTAAATAAAAGTTGAACGCCTGAACATTGCCAATTTATGACAATTATTGTGGTAAATAAATGTAGCTTTTTCAAGAACTGGGTATTAATCTGGGAAGGAACATCTGATTTGATGTGTAAACATGTCACCTAATTTTTTAGCTCTACTTGAATTCTGTAATTAACATGATGTACTAGACCTTAGGCGGGCACGCCCGCCCTTAATATTTAACAATGCAGATCAATGCAAGCCCAGCAATAAATTAAGCCAAAGTACATGGTCATATCATATATTACTGGAAACAGAAAGGAATCAAGAGTGCAACGGACATCTGCGTACTACAGAAAACTTTACGCCAATACTTAGAAAACATAGGGGAAATGCTTGATCATAAATAAAGGAGGAATCGTGATGTCAGATGTCCAATGGCAAGATTTCCAATGGCAATATGTCCAATGGCAATGGACCTTGTCAGAAAATCATGATCTCAAAGTATTTCTGATGGCTGAATTTGAGTGTTGTGCATAAGATGAGTGTAAATTTGTAGGGACCTCTTGAGACCCAAAATTGTTCAGAAGTGATCATATTATGACATCTCACACCTAATAACATTTCTTCATGATGGCAAGTTCAAATAAAATGGACATCACAGTCTCATCTTTGTAAATCTAAACTGAACTTCAACAGGATGTTTACACAACACTTTGGATAGATCTCACCACATTTTGAAGTACATGCTTGAATCATTCTGAAAATCCTCTGACAATTTTTGAAGTCTCCAAAAGGACAAAAATCCAAGTTAGTCTTTCCTTTTTTGACGGGGGGAAATGAATATGTATATGGGATATTCACAGCTCTTGATTCAAACCTAATCAGGTTTAGGACTGGGATGTGATATGAAGTCCTTGTAGATAATCTTCTTTTCTTTAGTCTGCACAGATTATCTATACACAGCCTGTTGAGCTTTTTGCAGGTGATGTCCAATGATGCTCAACTCCATAGCTCAATAACCTTGGGAAAAGAGACCACATGGGGTATTCCTCAATATTTGGTCTAATGAGGATATAATTTCATCACATCAGCAGTATAGAATGGCCTACAATTTGTTAGATATTGCTCTGATACAATCAAACAAGAGCAGTCCCATCTGGTTTGAATCGTTCTGGTCAGTTCTTTGAGAAGTTGGAGTTGATGAGAGATATAACTAAAAATACTTTCTGATAGTTTTGATTGAAGATAGAGAGCTACACCGGGTTTCAAGAACCAATTGAGTACCGGATAAGTCTAATCATGAGGATACAAGCTCAATCCCTTCATACACAGGAAGACTCCAATCAAAAACAGATATGGTAGTTTGAGAAACACTTGCGCAGAATAAAGACAAGGTAAGCTTACTTTGAAAGAACCAACAGGCACGCATTGGTTCTTAAGCCCACGGGGACTTAGCGGATGAGAGGGCGCACAGGAGCGCACGCGCCCAGCACGAGAAGCTGGGCGCGTGAAAATTATGCAGCATCAGAAGTTAGGCAGTTCTGATACTGCAAATTTCCCTAACGACTCATTCCGCAAGTCACTCACACAGCTCATCGCACTTATCAAGCTCAGTTGATAATTATCAAATTAATTTTAAAAGAAAAAAGAAAAAATAACACCAATCGACGAAATTATGGAAGCTCGTTTGGCCAACACAGAAGCAAGAGTGACGAGAGCATCTTCAATGGCAAAAGGAACTGAATTAGGATTAAATTCGGATTCAAAATCGAAACTAACAAAGAAGAAGTTAGGAAAACAAGAAGGCGCGATAAGAGAAGGAGACGAAGGAAAAGAAGTTGAAACAAATGACATCAAGGAAAAGGCGGGAAAAAGAGGATCGTCAGATACGGAGGAAGATGGCTCATGGAAACCACCGTCGGGAAAAGGGAAGGCGGTGAAAAGGGCTTCGGCCTCATCAGACGAAAACCTAGACGGCGAGGAAATGTCCGACACAGACAACATGTCTGCCGCATCAGAATTAAGTAAGTCAGACTAAGATTAACCCCCTCTTTTTCTAATCACTTTTTCCTATATCATACCATTTGGCCGCGTACGACTCCTAGACCGGCGTCCATCCCTGAAGGAGAGAAATCGTCCAAGCCCATATTGTCCAAAGGGAAATAAGGCAGTTAGAGTGTTTGGCTAGTAGAGCACGCTGCGATCGAGCCCAGGCGTCCATGATGGAGCTGGTGCGGCTTCCCTGGCCATGAGAATAAGGAGGATCAATGTAACTCCCCAAGGAGAGAAGGGTCACGAAAGAGTGCAGCTCAGAAGACTTACATATGGCGTCCATTCCCCCCATGTCTCCTATCCATCAGCAGATGCCGACTTGTCACTCATAATCCAAGCCAGAGTGGAAGAATTGTACGCGTCACAGAGATTCGACGAAGGAGCAGCGCTACTCGATAGATTCATCGAGACGTTCTCGGGTGAGGCCAAGAAACCAGGTGCCAAGATACCGGTTGTAACGCAAAGGAATGCAACCCCGGGACCAAGCAGACACGAGAACATGCGAGTCTTAACACCACCGGTAGAACCACAACCAAACGCACAACCAGAGACGACTACAAGGTCCGAACCGCTAGTTGTGACCCAGGTGGTAGGGGAAAGAAGCGGGAACGGGAGAGAGGCTAGAGAGGTTAGGAGGTGCGAGGCGATACTAGAGCGTCGCCGCAAGCAGAACGAAGAAGAAAAACGCAAGAAGTTAGTTGTCGAACGTAGAACACAAGGAGAACCTCAACCTGTAACTAGAGCCAGATCACCTTACCAGCTGATCCAAGAGGAAGAGACAGAAGCCTCAGTCGAACCGGAACCCAATAGACACGCCCTACCGATACTAACACGACAACAAACCCCCCCAAGAACCGAATTGAGCCATCAGAACGCGAAAGAATCGGAAGAATCGTTAGCAAAGGCGATGCTAGAGTCTGGCAAAGGAAGGATGGAGCTGGCGAACGGCGACGTAATAGAAAACGGAAGGTTAATAGTAGCCGACGAATCAGTACAGATGGAGAAAGGGCTGACTCAGCTGTCTCCGACGTTACAAGTCTACTTAAGGACCTTCAAAGCATACATCCCCTTATCCGTTTTTGAAAAGTTCTTTATCATCCAAGATCACCAGGCCTGGAGTACGAAAAAAGGGTTGTCAGAAGCTAAGATCCTAGAAGGGGGTTCAGGAGTAAAAGTTTATAGCGGAGACCCACCAATAGACGAATTAACGATGCAATATGAGCAATGGCTAGACGCCATATCACTCTTCATAAAGTATGTACGCCAAGAAGGCTGGCAAACTCAAGCGACACGTTTCGAAGCACATAGACAACTGGTGATAGACCTACGGGAGAACATCGGTTGGATGGTAGCACTACGCTACGATAGAAGAATAAGACAAGGTGTAATGAGAAGCACAGTCGACAAGAAGATTTGCAACATATCAAGAGTTCAGTCAGCAATTCTAGACGAGGTGAAAATGACCTGTGAGAATTTTAATGAGCGAGCTTTTCAAACGAACCCGTATGCGCCAGGAGGACCACGAGACCACATAGACCCGGAAACCGGCCTTCCCAAAGCAACAGCGAAGAAAACGCCCACGACAAGTACTACTACACCATACAAGAAGGAGGGGTGGTTACCGGAAGCAGAGTACCGGGCGAAAAAGGCGGCGGAAAAGGCTAAACGAGATGCGGAAAAAGCGAAACGCAGATTTGAAGGGAAACGTGAAAGAAGCCCTGACAGAGGCAGGGCGAGCGGTTATGACTATGGACGGTATGGCCAGAAGGGCAGAAGCCGGAGTAGAAGTCGAGACCGTTATCAAAATAAGTATAACAAGTACCAAAAGAGGACTTAGTGAGTAACAAGATTAGTTGTAGTGGACGTAAATAGAATTAAGACAAAATAGACATGAAATGCATGACATAAGAGTGAGACCCTGACTTACACTTGACATTTGTGCCCCTGAATAAAGCATCAGTAACTGTCCGAGCGCAAAAAGTGAGATTGACTTGCAATCGGATAAGACCGGAGTCGTGGTCGACAGACAGAAATGGCCAATCAAAGTTCAATGTGAGATGAACTTAGCAGTGTGGCAAAGAGAACTGAGAGAACACGGCCTACTGGATGCCAACCGACACATACTGAACGGATTCATCCAAGGTTTCGACCAAGGGGTAAGTAGAGAAAGAATACCAGGGCTACGCTTCTATTGCCCCCCCAACCACTCTTCAGCCTTGAAGATGAAAGCGGAGATAGAAGAAAACTTACAAAAGGAGGTAACGGCAGGCAGGATGTTCGGCCCGTTCTCGAAGGAGGAGGCGTACGAAAAACTGGGGTTCTTCAGGACAAGCCCACTGGGAGCGGTGATAAACGGGGACGGATCTATGAGACCGATCAACGACCTCTCATTTCCCAGGAGGGACCCAACAATAAACTCGGTAAACGCATCAGTCGATAAAGACGACTTTATAACATCCTGGGACGACTTTGAAAAGGTGGTCGCGTACTTACTGAAAGTGAAGGGAAACGTGCAACTGGGGATCTTCGACTGGGCCAAAGCCTACAGACAAATCCCGACAGAGCCATCACAATGGCCGTTCCTGATGATTTTAACGTTCGACGAGGAAGTGATGTTGGACACGAGGATCACCTTCGGCGGAGTTGCTGGATGCGGCTCGTTTGGGAGAGTAGCCGACGTCTGGAAGGAAGTTGTCACGAAGAAGTTCGGTTTTTCGGAGGCATTTCGTTGGGTAGACGATACAATGTTTGTAAAGCCAGAATCAGATGACGGGTCAAATACCTTCAACATGGAAGATGTAGTAAGGATAAGTGAAGAAATGGGGGTAGTGACTAACCCGACGAAGTGGAGAGAGTTCGGTTATGAACAGAAGTATCTCGGGATGGTTTGGAACGGCAAAGAGAAAACCGTTGGACTACAAGACGAGAAGAGGAAGCAACGAATAAGTCAGATAGATGAATTCGTGGAAAACAAAAGAGTTGATTTCAAGAAGGCAGAAAAACTTGCCGGACGACTAATCCACGCAACCTTAATCTACCCACAAATGAGATGCCACTGTATGGCGTTGTACCGTTGGATGATGGAGTGGCAGAAGAAACTCGCACTGCGCGACATCCCGGAGGAAGTCGAGGAAGACCTCGCAAGATGGAGGAGGACGTTGGTAGAGGCAAACCCACGTAGGTTGATACCTAGCCCAGGCGTAAGAAACGTGGCGTGGGTCGGCGACGCGTCAACGTCTTACGGAATCGGTTTGGTCATTGGAAAGAAGTGGGCCAGGTTCAAGTTAAAAGGAGGTTGGGATCGAGTGGAGTGCGACGGCACGAAGCGAGATATCGCTTGGGCGGAGACAGTAGCCCTACGTTTAGGTTTAATAATGTTGTGTAAGCTTTACGTCGTAGAAGGGAAGGAGTTCCTAGTACTTACGGATAATGTCGTCACAGAAGGCACCATAAGAAATGGTAAGTCTAGAAATAGATGGGTGAATCGGGAGTGGATAAAGGTCCAAGACGAAACGCTGAGGCTAGACTGTAGACTCAAACAAGAAAGAGTGAAGTCGAAGGATAACGCAGCGGATTTGTTGTCGAGGGGGTTTGACTCCTCGAAACGCGTAGAAGACGTTGTATTAATAGTTGTACCTTTAGACTTGAGAGAGTTTCTGCGCCAAGAATGAAATAAAGCAGTGAGCAAAACAAAACGAGCACCAGGTGTTTCCTCACCACAGATCCTACCCCGACCACCCTCCCCACATAAACCAGCATAACTGAGATCAGCATGCAACAAGACCACAGCGTGAACGAGAGTTTACCGAAACACTTTGAGGCAGCAAGGAGATCGTCATCGTTAGCAGGAAAGCATGCGGCGGCGAGCGGATGGGCCACGAAAACCTTGAAGGGGTATTCGAGCGGCATGTCGAAGTTCATCGAGTTCAAAGAGAAGACGACTGGAGCTTTCAACGAAGAGCAACCGATATCAGACCAAGATATTTACAACTTCATAAGCTGGGAAGGTGAAACGAAAGCAGGAAAAGAAAACGGACCAGAAAAAGTAATATCGTCGGTCACGATTAAGAAATATCTGGACGGTATACGAGCATGGCACATCGTGAGGCACACATCGAAACCAGACATAGACCAAGACGTGGTATCGATCCTGCTGAGAGCGACGAAACGTAATGAAGAGGAGCAATCATTAGTAACGAATAAGCAACCGGTGATGATTCAACAGTTATACACGCTTTTCAAAGAGACTTACGGGAAGTCGGAGGAACTAGAGTTAGTAGGATCGATTGCGCTGATCGCGTTCTGGGGTATGGCGAGATTAGGGGAATTGTTGAGAGAAAAGCAAATCGAAGGAGCGCTGTTAAGACGACACGTAGAGTTCGGTGAAAAAGACGGAAGAAAGTTTGCGAAACTACACCTACGGAAAGCAAAAACCGCGAAGCCGGAGGAGGTCCAAGTGATCCACCTCCAAGAACAGTTTAACGTCCTAGACCCAGTAGGAGCATTAGAGAGAGTAATGTTGGCGAACAGGGAAGCAGATCGAGATGAGATCCTGTTTGCGACGAAGGGACCAGGAGGGACGAAGCCGATGACTAAATCAAGATTCACAAAATTAGTGGAGGAGTCATGGGGCAAAGCTAGTCTGAGCACATGGTCAGGCCACTCCTTCAGAGTAGGAGGCGCGTCGATCAGATACAACTTGGGGACCTCGATGAGTAAGATCGCAAAGCAGGGAAGGTGGAAGTCACTTACGTACCTGAGATATTTGAAAGCTTACTCGGAGGAGGAGAAAGAAAAGACAGAAGATTTCTTGCGTAGAATAGATGAACGGATGATGACGTAATTGAAACAGAATTCAATATATGCGGATGCAGGATGAGGCAATAGAGAGGCCAAACCTTATGGTTGGCAAGAGGAAGAGTTGAGAAGAAAGACTCAACAGATGACCCGGACCTCAGTCGAAGTAGGTGAGCTCTGGAGGCTAGGCGACGAGGCCGGGACGCCTAGTAAGGGGACCAGGGCTCACATCGGGTCGAAGCCTAGACCGGGGGGGGGCGGGTCAAGATGGCGCCGAGCTAACCCCAAAAAGGTTGGTTCCCAAAAACCAACCGAGGGGCGGGGCTCCGCCACTCCCCCATCGAGACTTCTCTGACACGAAGTAAGAGAAGATCTCTGGGTGTACGGTTTCTAAGTCTGGAGAGACATACGAGGTAGCAAAGTGCAACCTCGGAGTTTAGAGAAACTCACGCCCATCTGACCTTCAGCTAATTGAGGAGTGGGTGAACATCACACAGAGTTGCTTCAAGCTTCAAAACGCTTCCATCTTGCTTCTCTGAATTATCTCCAATCTTGATTTCCATCACCAAACTAATCCCATCATCAGTACCCATTCCCACAAACACATTAAGTGAACCTTCATCCTCAAATTCACTTGTTGTCCATCTACTCAACCAACTCTTCTCTAGATCTCTTTTCTTTTTAGAAGAAAACTCTACATCTTTTGTAAAGAGTTGTAGTCCTTTTATGAGTAGAGTTTGAGTTGATGTGATTGAGGTAGTACCGACAGATGATGTGGTCATTGTTTGGGGTACAGTGTGCTTGAAATTTAGGATGTTCTTGTTTGTTGATTGGATTTGGTCTGGCATGAAACCTGACATTGATTTTAAGGTCAATCACTTTTGTGTATCAAAAAGATGTGTGTCATAAGATGAACATAACCAGATCATTATAAGTTGGAGATTTGAACAGAAGGGCAGATTATTCATTTGATAGAAATTAAAACTCACATCCATAGCAAACTCAATTTCTCTTCAAATAAACTCGACCATTGATAATGGGATTTCCTAAAAAAGGCATTCTTCTCAATCAGAGTTTCATTCAAAAAAGTGAGAAACTTCAGAAAAATTGCTCACCTTGAATCATAGCCAAAAGTTTAGGCAAAAGATAAACCAAAAGTTCCCTCCCAATCCTACTCTTTGAAACCTTTCTCTTAATGTCATCTACAGATTCCTCAACTTCTGCAACATGAAGATGATTTACATATCAATCTCCCAGGACTTTGAATCGATTTAATTGATAGTTTATCATTGATAATTTTGAATTTCATTTGATTTATAATTTCAATATGAAGTTTCTGGATTGGAGTTTGAAATTTTTCAGGTTTAGTATGATTCCATAGTTTAGTTAAGATGGTCTCTGATTGTTTGTAAAAAGTTGAGGTATAGGGTATGTCTGAATAATTTATAGATTCTGGAACAAAATTTTCAGACTGATTCTAAACAAGAACAACAAAAAGTCAGTTCTCTTGAAACCTCAAAAAGATATCAAAAAAAGAGTGACTTACATCATTACCTATCTTGTTCAAATCTTCATAATTTTTTAAACTTTCTAAAATCAAACTCAGAGTCAAACTTCCACCAAACTCATCCCAATTCTCTTTCCCAGTAAATTGATAAACCAAATGAAACCTGATCTCATAAGCCCTCACTAACCTCATCCTTGTCGATCTCATCGGAAAAATGATAAGCATATTCTGAAACAACCAAAAATTCTTACTAAAGGTATTCAAAACGTTAAACTTTAAAGTATTACTAGTAATTTGGCGGCGGGCGCCGCACTGTGAAATGTGGAGCTTTTTATTGGGATGATGCACCTGTCAAAATGAGATATTGTCATAAACACCA
>MWRL01023332.1:0-12939 GCA_002157085.1 Melampsora occidentalis | reverse complement strand
TCTGGTGACGACACACTCGATCAAAAAACTGCCGAAAGATCTTACAACGGCTGTAACTTGATTCGTTTTGGAGGATTTGCCTCGAGCTCAGCCATTTCTTGGGTTCGGTCTTGATCAAAGCAGGGTAAAGCGAATGGATGGATGGAGAGAGTCCAACACCCTTGCTGCAAGTATCATCAAAGACCCCCTTGGTAGCTCAATGTTTCACCAATGTCCCCTTAATGCCTCAAAGTTTCATCTCCCTCGTCGACTCTCACTCGTCTCTCCATGACTGTAGCTCAAATTCCGAGCTACATACAAAAACATGTGTAATGATTGCACAGCAAGCCAATTTTGAAGGACTCTGTTTTCCTTGTAAGGGAAATTTCTCACAGAATTTTGGTTTGGAAATTCTGAATAGGGAGATTTGTTGGGAAGAAGCAGGCGCTTCTCCCTGACCACTTTTTAAAAAATGGTAATTGGGGCTTTGATGACCTTCCGTGCCAAATTTCCTTCTTTTCCGGTAAGTCCCTCGTGCCTCGGGCATCGCTTGGTATGTTTACCTCAGCACGAGGGACTTAGTTAAGTTAGTCTAACCGAAAACAAACATCCTTTCATGACACTTACCCTTTCTCCGCGCCCAGCTCCATTCCCCGGACGATGTCTTACAAGTGAGGCGGACCTACATCACATGAAACTTGGCTTCAACTTTACTTAAGAGGATGCCAAATGCTTACTTTGAGCTCTTGAACAATTTACTCGACAACTCTAACTTGACTGATATTAGCTAGCTTCTGACAATGATAACAATACATCATAGCGGACCAGTCTCCTCACTCTCTCCTTTCTGAACAAAAGCTTGCTTGTCCTCATTCCACATTCCACATTGCTCCGCTCTGGATCCCTCCGACCACATCATTATCACTCAGTAAACATCCCTAAGTGCACACTATTTCATCAAATCCTCAATCAACTTCCCTTGGGCTAAGTTACCTTTGACGCACAGTTTCTCAATTCAATCGAACAAAAAAATGAGAATCTCTTTATCTATCCTTTTGTTCTTCGCACCCCTCTTTGTGATAGGATCCATAGAGGAGATACTTGAGAATATCAATAGGAAGAATGAAATCCACCCAGAACGAGTCAAAGGGATACTTGGTGATGACCAAGCTGAGCGCGTTGTGAACTGGCTCAAAGGTGGTGCAAAAGCAGAAGGGCCTGGTAAGTGTTTCAACCTTGAAAAGCATCTTGGACCCATTGCCACAGAGTTAATTTTTATCAACTACAAATCCTTATAACTGGTTGAATTCGGTCGCAGATTTCGTAAACTTGAGAACACTTTATTCAGAGCAATATTCAACCGCCCCCAACCGGATTTCTAGAGAGATAATAGCTAATTGGATCGATTATAAACTTTCGGACTTTTATAAGCAGACACCAAACCTACCATCAGGTTCAACAACAAAAGAATAGACCTGTACGAGGTCCTAATTCATATCATAGCCTGTGAGGAATATCTGGTCAATCAATTCCTGCATAGTGAGCTGTAATATCCACGAGCATGATCTCAACGATGTGGAAGATTTTGACCGAAATTGTCTTGATCTGGAGGAGACCGCAAATATAGTAACACCTTTCTACTTTATTTATAAAGAATACCAAAGAAACCCTGTTAGCGTACCATACCAAATTTGATGCATGTTATTATCATTCCACTTGTTCGAGTTTTTCAAAACGAGCTGAACATTTTTTGGCATGATTTAAATTTACATGAATTTCTCACTTCAAAATCTTATCAATACTTACTTTTTCCTCTTCCACAGTCGGGGGAATGTTCAACGTATAGACATCCATAGTCTTGTCAAATTTGATAATGTTCTCCTGTGGGGGCTAATCTGCTTACCAAAACTGATTGCTTAGTTTTTCATTTGCTTCTCAAGCTATTATGCAATGAGGAGCTTATTCTTCTCTCTTGTGCGTGTTTCTTCAAGTTCGACGTCCAATCTGGCTGTGGATGATGGATCTTCAGCATTCACACCATCATCATCATCTGCCAAGATATCTGAGAAATCAAATGTCTAACCAGACACGAAATGGTAAGATATCAACTTATTTGAAACCACGCGAACAAAAACAGCAAGAAATTTTTCTATCTCAACTTCTTGGATGACATTTGATCCATCAAGTAGGGGAGATAGGTTGAAGAGGAAGAGAGAGGAGGTTCAGTTCATGCCACGGGCATCTACCAACGAGCAACCGAAGTGCGAGGGAAGTATTCAATTACACCAAATGGTATCCCAGTAATTGACCGGCTGGTTGCAATTCCAAGGGCGTTTTTTTCTCCTTTGTCATTGAAAGGATTCTGCTGTTGGGTGTTCAAGAGTACCCTCGGGCCCTCTCCCCCTCCCACGATCAGACTGTGGTCTCGGGACGGCTTTGGGGTCTCCGATATCAACTCTTGACCTCCCTTGTAGAGAACAATCAGACATGAAACAAGATGGAGGTGTAGGGTAGGTCATGAACTAGTGGGAGACATCACCATAAAGTTTAGATCCCACACTTGAAGTGAGATTTCCCAAAATCTCATGATGTGACAAACCGTACTTCAAAGAGAGAGCTGCTACGCCCGGTATCATTTTAGAAGTTCTCCATTGCATGTTCTCTTGGTTTTGATGTATTCGCGACTGCGCGCATGAGCAGAAAATGTGGTACAAATCAGCTAAAAGATAAGATACAACAACTAACATACTAAAAATTGACACGAACATCCAGCTCAGGCATTAAATCATTATGTCGCACTTCTTTTCCCCTCCTGCTTTCTCCGCTCTTGAACTCATTCCTCGCATGATGTTTTGCAGGCAAGAACTATTTGTAACGGACAGAGACACAAGAACAAGTAATCTGAGGCCAAAGTAGACTTACATTACACAAAACTTTGCCTAACTTCAGAATGATGGCGGAGTCTGATACTTATCAACAACTGCCAGTGCTAGTCATCAACACTTTTTTGCTGAAAGGGCAAAAGGGGGTTAGATGGATGATCACTCTTGATTGTAAAAGACCTCGATTCATATAAGCTAGCCTCTAACATTGGTGACAACTATAACAGTGAATTAGTCCCCCGACTCTCTCCCTTACAAGCTGAGAGGTATGGTCTCGTCTTAGGAGTAGTGGCAGTGCGAACACGTACGGCGATGGTGCCCCAGCTTGACGCAGCTTGCACTTGCTAGCATTATGAATCTTTTCATTGTTGAAAGTGAAAAAGGGTGTTAGACCAATGACTACTCTTCATTGCGATGAACTCGACTCATATCAGCTAGCTTCTGACGTTGGTGCAAATTATAACAGTGAATTAGTCTCCTGACTCTCTCCCTTCCAAATTGAGAGGTGTGGTCTTGTCTGAGGGGTAGTGCGAACATTGCAGTGTTGCCCACAGCTTGATGCCACGTATCACTAGTGACCGAATGCCAGGAAAGGGTAAAAATACTGCTGCCAGAGGGCATGATTCTTCCACTTCCTCATCGCTCAACTTGCTCTTCATTGACTTCATCATCATTACTCATTAAAACTCTCTAAGCAGACGCTCTTTTTACAACCAAATCATTGATCACTTTCTCTTAATTCAAGTCATCACAAATTTCATTCAACCGGAATTCTCAACAAGATAAAAATGCGAATTCTCTTAGCTTGCCTTTTGGTCTTGGCACCCATCTTTGTGCTGGGGAATCTGTCTGCAGATTAGTTGGTGAGAGCTATCAATAGCGCGAAGGTATTAGCCGCCAAAGGGGATTACGACCGCCTGCTCGGCGACAAATTAAATGCCGTTTACGAATGGCTCGCTGCTGGATCACCAGGAAATGGACCTAGTATGTGCTTCAGCTACCTATTTGACCAGTCTTCTGATTTGTTCACACATTTGATATCCATCTGATACAAATTTTTGTAACGCATTGCATTCAATCACAGCATTCAGTAAATTAAAAGGTGTGTATGGGGACGATGCCATCGATAGGCAGGGGTTAGCGCAGAAGGTTTTTGATGATGTAAAACGCACTGGAGTATCAGCTCTTCCTAACCATCTTGGGAGCTCTTCTTGAATCTGCGCTATGTACGGGCGCTCACATGAAATCCTTTGGCCATCCGACAGATCATACATGGATTTGAAATGAAGCTTTGTCAAGGAATCAATTTGAATTCGTCAAATAATCAAATCATGTTGACCTTACTCACTTTTCTCACCACTTGTGCATTCTTCACTTGTAATTTCCAACTCACCAATATTCTGAGCTCTATAATCATTTGAAGACCAAGATGCCGAGGATAGAGAATCTGACACGCCGAAGATCTAAGTCTTGGCAGCCCCCAAATCCATATTTCAGCGCTATGATCAAAGATATACATGTCTATTTCATTTGTCAAGGGATGTGTGCTATATCCAAGTTCATCCCTTGGGGAGTTCCTTTTTGTATTTGCGCCAAGTTAAGATCGCCAGCTACCACTGAGCAAAGACATTCAAGATGGATCAAAGCTTTCTGTTTAATGATATTTCAGAACCTGCAGAGAATGACGAGTGGTCTTGGTGGAGAGGAGCTAGAGGAGGCCTTCGCACAAAAGCTTCCTTTGCCCAGATTGGCGTGATGCCTGTATGATCATTTACCGACTACCACTCTGTCTGAGTGCATAACATTTGATCTTTTGTGGACCACAATTTTGTTTGGAACAACACATCATTATAAATCAAACTGCTAGTGGATTGCAATTTCTTCGAGGTAGCTTGAGAAAAAATACATGACCATATTGTGAAATCATCAATGCAAATTCAGGTCGCGCCCCAAAGCTCTATGTACCTTGTAATGCTAAAAAAGTCCGGAAGAATCGAAAATTGTTGTCATAGACATCTAGTAAACGAACTTTCAGCACCAAAACGACAGGGGATGAGTATATAAAAGCTGTACTCGATATGACCAAATAAGAGAAAGAGGAAAACAGACCAGATCAACCAACCCTTCATTCACCCGTTGAAAGTGTCAAATCGACTTCCTCGAACTTTTCGAAAAAAGTCTCAAAGAGTTTGATAAGGTAAACCATATCAAGACAACCAGCTTGTTCCCGGATAGAGTGCATAGATACTAAACATTGTCACCATCCAAACAAAATCGACAACATCAAAAGACGAATCAAAGGTGTCTTCATCTGACTATCGGCTTTCATAGAGTTGAGTGAACTTACATTGCGGGCAACCGATATCTACAGTGCGTAATCCAATCTTAGAAACCAGTGGACCTGAGATGACAACTCACTATTAAGTTTATGTAAGAAGACGAATTGCGATCTAAAAAGATACGTACCGATCGTAGAACCTGTTGATAATCGGACAGAATGGTAATCAATAACCTTTTTAGATCGTTGAAGAAGCAAGATGGACTTACCACAAGCCATATCGTTTCTGACTTCATACTCTTGTAAGGGGACCTGAAACAGACCTCATTTCGCTCAGATTTTCTTCGATCTGAAACATCTGCATTATATACTTACTTTGGCAAGTGTAGCAATTCGACGCAAGAGAAAAGTGGTCGCTGCCGTGCTAGAAATTGGATCAAAATGATATTGATGAGGGCTTTGACTATCTTCAAACTTTTAATTACGAAGAATACTACGTTGAACACTTACCTAGCATATCTTTGTTTCGCATTGGTTTTGATGGCAGGACCTTTATTGATAGACGGCCGGTGATTTTCTTCATGTTTCTCGGGAAAACAAGGATGAATAGCATGCCTAAAGAGTCCAACAGATGAATCAGCCAACAAAATAACCCACCATGCTTAGTATCGCACCACTGAGGTACCAAAGAAAGATTGAATTGGAATCAACACGAACCCCATATCACAACTGAGTAAAAAGGAGCTAGCAAGCGTCCTTTCAGTCAACGCCGGAGAAGGGGTTTCAGCAAATGCACTAGAGATGCGAGTTAAGATTGCTTCCAAGAAATTGGATTCAGCTCCTTGATTTGAAACTGATCCGATTTCTTCATTATCCCTATCATCCAAAACCATCAATCTTTCCAGTTTCACAAACCATCAAAAATCAATGACTTACCAGAGCGCAATAGTTCTAACTAAAGGACTTTTGAGTAAATTATCACCATTTTCACTTTCAACGGATAGAGCAAGTGACTCAAAAGCAGCAAATGAACTAAAAAGATTATCAAGTCTAGGTGAAAAGATGAATTCGCCGAGACCTCCACCTACGGTTGAAGGGTTAGTATCAAAGAGTGAAAGTTCCAAGTCATGAATATCTTCTTGATTGACGGTTTGCCCAATACTGGATGAAAGAGTTTTGGCTAGCAGAGTAAGTAGTAACGGATGGTGATAATCTTGAATGTTGAGTGCGGTTTTGGAAATAAGATCCTCTGTAGTGGGTTTCTTGATAGTCTCATTTAAAGTCTCATTCGCTAAAGCTAATATCGGTACCATTTGAGTTTCCGGATTATACCTATTAACAGAAAGCGCGAAAGTTAATAAATGAGATTTCCAATGCGGGATCCAGAGAAAGAGATAGAAACTCAACTTTAATTGATCTGTTTGAGTACGTTCCAAGTGAATAGCTAAAGTAGGAAATCTCAAGATTGGCTGCGAGATATGAATAAGGTGCAAATTGAAAGATGATTTATTGATTGAATCCTTTACAATCACTCGACCAGCTATTCCTAAATCTCTATCAAGCCAAGTAGGCCAAATTCCACCACCACTATAAAAAGCCAAAGAAAACATGCACGAGTTTAGAAAAAACACATCAGAAACTGAGTTGAGGAAATGTCGAGTTTTCGGAGAGAAAAAACTTACTAAGTCTCTACACCCACTTGAAGGTATCCTGATTTAGTCTTCTTGGATACTGGTCGGATTTTGAAACAAGGCCTGAAGAGAAAACAAGATCTATAAGAATTCCACTGCAACACAGGCACAAGAGCAAGTCTTAAATTTGCTGGAAAAATGTTTACTTACGAATCGGTATGACATCCTACTATAGCCAACCCATTTCCAGCCTTATAAGCTCCACCTATAGCAAAAGCAACTAAAGAATTCCAAATAGATGGACAAATCGCGGACATTGAATTAGAATTGAATACTCGGTTTCGATCATGCCTTTCTTTTGCTTGTGTGATGACTCAACTGATAGAGCTTTGATTCCTGATTAACAAAGATATCTACATACGATTAGTAAAGACTTCGCAATGTAGATGAACACTCAAATCGATCACCTTGTTACATAATATTTTCCACCTTTTTTCAAAAGTGAGGTCCAATCATCTTTCTCTTTTAAACGTTCAAATCCAGCTGATTCTAAGCGTTTGATAGCATTTGATACGGCATGAAAAGGAGTGGGAGAGTGATTGATGAAATTCAAAAAGGTCTCAATGATAGGTGGTGCCGGTGGATGAATCTGAATTAAGTGATTGTTTGAATGGCTGAATGTTAGTTTGGTCCTAGCAGTGTTTCAATGTTAGAATGACTTACCATCATTGAAGTTTATCGTAGTGAGGCTTCAGCAAGTTGGATCCAAGAATCCAGTTTTGTATATCTTGCTGGAAGAATCCCACTGGTCTATAAACCCATAAAGATATCACTGCATGATGTCATCATAAACCCATAAAGCCATCACCAAATGATGTCATCATAAACTCATGAATGATCAAAATGTTACGAAGGTTGGGCAAGAGACAAATTCTGCAAAGAACAATCGCAATGCGCACAGCGCTAGCTTGACCCAAGTCTAACTCTGCTGACCTGGTGAGCTCTGCGCTCTACAGGCACCTCAGCTTGCGAGGATGAAGTGCCACGCGGAGGGAATCAGTCAAATAAAGCTTACTGAAAAAGCCGTTGCAACTCTGTGTGTTGCAAAGCAGCCTGAGGATCCTTTGCCCACTTCCTCTCCCTGTATGTCTTTTCCATCCGCAGAATTCTTGATCTGACTGATACATAAGACATCAAATAATAAATACTAAGCATGTTTGATCAAGGGACAAGCAAAATTCACTGGGGACACCTCCAGACAACACCTCGCTGCCTGTTGAAACGTGTAAATAAGTCTTCCCTTCACGTTACATCACATGCTAAGCCCTCTTCAGCTTTGGTTACATCTGATATTCACAACGTGTTCCTCTTCTTTTCCGCCCCAACTTGTGTTCTCTGTTGATTTATCACAAAGCATTGATCAGGGACAATTTCCATGTTACCTCCCGGTTTTCCTAGCACGTACTTACCAGTCTACTTGTGAAGATGGACGCGACTGACCATGTGTGCTTCTATAAGACACGTCAGTATTTAAAGCATTTCATACGTCTTTGGCCATCAATACCTAAAGCCGCACGATTTGTTGTTGGAACTAGTTTTGAGAAGAGGAAATTGGTGCAAGTAGGACGAGTGAAGTTACAAGTGTCAAGAAGGTATCCTTAGGCCACCCAGGCCCTCGAGAAAGCAAACATTATCCCACTTCCCAGAATATCTCAATTGTTGTTTCTATTCTTCATTTTCAAGTTGTATATGTTTTTCTCAATTTGGTCTTTGTGTAGCAATGCGTTCATCTCAGCAATGTTATGACCATAGGAAAGAAGCTGCTATCTTAACTTGGTTTTATTTTCCATTTTAGTCTCTCCTGTCTTTTCTGGGCTGAAGATTAGGGAGTATATGAATGTTGTAAATAAGCTCAGCGTCTTGAATAACAGCCAAGATTGCATGATCACGCAAAATCCATTGCTGATATATTCAGTGCCTAAGTACCATCTTGTTACTATGCATGCGTGAGTGATTTCTTCTAATCATAGGCAAAGGTATGGAATATTTGAATAAACTCTTACCCAAAATCATGTTGATGTCATGTGAAGGGGATGGGGCTTGCCGCTTGGCTGTAGATATATACTCTGGCATCTGGTTCACGCTTGTGGTAGCCACTGAGGGCAAGTCAGATTGGCATGATAGTGAAAAGAAAAGAATCCTCCAGTGAGACAGAAAGAAGAAAACAGAAGAGCGAAATAGAAGTCGGTCAGTTATTACATTTTAACAACTATCTCTCCTTGCTCAGCCTCTCGGCTAGGGGGTCTTGACCTGACCAGTTCTTCAATTTTGAATTCGATTTCAATTCTATTCATTATATTTTGTTGAGACTTGCTTGTCCTCCTCATAATGGCCATTCCGCTATCTTTACGCTGCTTGCCATTTTATTGAGCCAGCGCGCTACCTGTGCCCTGCTTATCGCTCCGTTCGTATGATGAGTCGCTGCATATTCTTCTTGAACGGCCTTGAATGCTGTGATCAAACAATAGGTTGAAAGAGCAGTAGATCGACGTAAACTCTGTGAATAACAAATCAAATTACATGCGAAGCCGTTATGTAGCACGTACTATGACCTGATGACGGAGCGCCTGCATCTAACCATGTGCCAACTGTAGCTGCTCTGTTCACATTGAGCACAAGTTCGAAATCGTCCCTATTTGCTCTCCGCCTTTCGCCAAGTTCAGCAATATCTGTATGCTCATCCGCGATTGCAAAGACGGCTACGAAGACCAACACGAAAAACAAGCAGATCCTCATTTTTGATGGATTGAATTGATTTTCAAAAGAAATTTAGTTTAATGATTTAGGAAGTTTACTTGGAAGTGATTCCGATGACTGAAGAGAATGTGCTTGATGATTTGGCTATAAAACGAGCGGGTGCTGGGTGATTTTTCAAGAGTCAGATAATGAAGAGAAGAAGTTAAAGACAAGAAAGCTATGGTGAGCGATGTGGAACGGGGAAGATGATGCCGTATTTCAGAAGTATTCATAATCGTTCCAGGCATTTGGTTAGTAGATAATAGGTCTCGTCAAGCCGTGGGTACCGTTGAGAGCTTCAGATTTCCTGAGCGATGATACCATTCGCCTTAAGTTGTATACAAAGGAGAAAGTAGGGAGATTTGTCTATCGTTGCGTGTTTTCGCCAATAGTTGCTGTTTGATGGTATGGGAGTTCAAATAGACTGAGCAGTAGTCACCCTACCAATGAAAACAAAAGACCTTAAAGAGTTAGCACTGACTCAAGATTAGACTTTACCATCATCTTAAAACCAAGCAAGCTCTAGATCAGACCTCGCATATCGCATTCTAAACAGGTCTTAGGAAAAGGATCTATGTACAACTGCATGTTTTCACGATATTAGACGCCGTCTAGTGTTAGTAAAGTTGAAATCCTCCCACCAAAGAATGAACAGCCTCTGGCCGTTCCGACAAAGAAAAGAACCAACAAATCAACAATGGCCTAGGCTTAACTAAGCCCCTTACGAGCGCGTTCGCCAAACTGGCCCAAGATGAAGCTTTGCCATGGTTCCAAAACCAAGCAAGCTTGATATGAAACCAGAGATCTGGTATTCCACAAGAGATGCAGGAGAATGATCTGTTGCGGCGGGATTTCATTGATGTTTTATACTGGGCTGTCTGATGTTTGCATCACATTAAACTTAACAAAGTCCCCTCCTAGGATAAATCAAGCAAGCTCTGGAGAAGCATCATATCAAGACTGCAGCAGCACCGTGTACTTTTCCAAAGCAAAGCCAGTTTGGCAGTTCTTTGAAATCCGATTTCACTTTTGAAATGAGTGGGATGGCAGCTGTCCACTGCCAGACCACGAATAACATTTTCATTTTTGTAAAGATCAGACTAAAAACAATATACAAGTACAGGCGGAGTGGCACTCAGTTGCGCGCGAGAAAAAAAGGCTTTACGTGAGTGCAGCAAAGAAGACTGAGCCTGCACTTTTCATGTGGAACACTATTTAGTTTGTTACAAGGAAGAGAGAATCTTTAAAATGAGCCACTTTTGCCTTCTCAACAAAGAGAGTAGAGAGTTGGTCACGGTTTGGAGGGTAATGACTATTTTGGAAGCTTTCTAAGATCCAGAATGTCTTCATCCGATTTCTCAAATAATGTGGCTCCAAACCAGAAGCTCTCTACTTTGAGTTACTTGATTGGAGAACGAGGAAGACACGTGCTACATAATTTATTTGGCAGAGAAACTGGGTATAGTTTTGCGAAAAAGAACAAGATGAAAAATGGTCGGTGGATAAAAACTCACATAGCTGATACTACTAAAGCAAACATGACATGAGAAAGGTTTTCACCTACAGAATCTACTCCGAGTCTTCAGGGGACTCCAACTTCACTAACCTGAAATTTGTCAAATTGGTTCATAACAAGTTCATCACAAGCTTGATCCTCCTTATATTCGATATCATCATCATACCTCTAGTCTACCATCTGATATGTCGATTGACCTCATTTTTACGCGTTCCTCCCCCTTTCCTTTCCGTACCCAATCTTCTCTTTTCATTCATTCGAAGTCTTTCATCGAAGACGATCTCCATGTCACCACCAATCTTTTCTAGAGCAGACTCCCTGGTCTACTCTTCCAGATATAGACGCGACTGGTCAGTTCGGCTGGGATTAGACGCGTCGGTATTTGACGCATCCTAAAGTCGACTGATCATTGAGTTATTTCACATGTGCAGTGCTTATCTAATCTTCTTTAGTAATCGGTCCTCTGTATAACTGTGGTTGCTGTTCATGATCAAAGGTATGACGTAGTGTTGTGATTACTAATCTCACCAGGAACTGATCAGATGGCGGTTTTGAATCAGATCCAAAGTAGATATGACCTCATGAGATGTTACCCTTGGCAGCTTGATTTCTTTCTCTTTCTTCATCAAAATTTTCGTCATCTCATCTGAGCAACTTTCCTCGTGTTCGATCCTCACTTTACCTTGTGGTCGTGTTTCCCACAAGAAGCTTGAAAGACATATCTCACTCTAAGCGTGATTCAGCTTTCCAGCCTCATCCTGTTTTTGCTGATGATAAAATACTGGTAACATGGGCAAACTTTGGTTGATATCCAACATGTTAGAACGATATCAGGTATCCAAACGTGGGACAACCTCTACTATATATGGACAAAACCCAGCTCGAGTCGACATCTGGAATCTGATCCAGTGATGGGCTGAAACTTGGAAAGGCGCAGGAAAACCCCGGTCAAAATACACAAAATGATTATCAACACGCTTCTAAGGCTACATTTGATAAAATGATTGAAATCAGCGAAGGAAATGATGCGATCTGCAGACAATACTAATCCGTGTAACGGCTTGAGCCAAACGTAATCACTCACATAATCGAGACCTGTTCAATCTCAAATTTCAATTAACTTGAAGATTCACAATGCAAAGACATAATCATTGAGGGTGAATGTGGTGGGGCTAAAGCGCATATGTATGTACATACGGGTAGCGCCCGAAAAGATAGATTGGAAAGGGAGAAGTGAGATTTGAGAACTTGGGGTAAGCTGCTGTAAGCAGCTCACACGGTTTCCTCACTGCAATTCTCACACAATCTCACACATCCTAAACACTCAGTGGGCAGTGGAAAAATTCGAAAGCCCAATCCTTGATTTTTTTTAACGGATATCTGGCTTTGGATAGCCACTCACCTCCTGGGGGCCAAAATCGCCGCGGTAAACCCTTAAGATCGATCCTCATCGCGGACCTATTCTCAAGCACCAGAGGATATCAATAAAACGTGAGAGAGAGACAAGCATGAGGGGGTGTAATATTGAACGCTGTTGGTCCCGCTGGCGGCGATAAATGAGTTGTCAGCTTTACGTTACATACTTCAAAAAACTAGGTCTGGGATTGAAATCTCAAACCGACGATTTGACAAAAAAACGATTTACACGGTAAGCATTTCGGTATACAAACTGTTTCAAGTAGGTAGTACGCATAAATTCACGTCACCGTATGTATGTACATGTGATCCTTGGACCTTATCTTGATCTTTATGAGAATCGACAAGTGCTCGGGGTTGGTAATCCGATGATGAAACAAGCTGGGGAAGATTGATAAATTGATTTCATTCGTGTTTCCAATCTTGTGGCTCTATGTTTGT
>MWRL01023299.1:0-12819 GCA_002157085.1 Melampsora occidentalis | reverse complement strand
ATGAGCAGGGGTCAAGGAATAAAACTTGCAGGAAGCTTCATCCATTTCTCGGGTCCCTTATGCTGATGATTTCGTTGGACAGATGGAACACCTTTTACATCAATTTGATGCTTTACAGTTCTCAAAAGAAAAATTGACTTGAAGGAGAAACTGCCTCTTTTTGAGCGTACAACCTGCTTCCAAAGGAACTCTCTAACAAATCTTCTAAAAGAATATTCCAACAAATGAGCTGATACTTGTTTTCCTCTTTTCAGCCTCACTAGTTTTCAGAAGGTCTATGCCTGAATAATGACATCAAGGAAGTGTGAGTAATGCAGAGAAAATTGCAGGTATGTCAATGGGATCATTTGCGGCGTCCGACTTCACCAGGTCTTTATCACGCGTTGTAAGTTGTATCAGTAATGAGGTAGGTTCGACTGATGATCACGTTCTCGGTGTGATGACGATGCTATTGTGAACAAAGAGTGAATAGTAGAGGGTTTAAGGCTGTTTAAGGGCGAGGATCACGAGTTTAAGTAACTTCAAGGAGATGTCTCCTTTTCAACTTGGCATGAGCGTGATCAGAAAGGGATTCACCATTGAGCATGTCACGTGGATGTCAATGCTGCGGTATGTATGGGCTGGTCAGTGAGTACGTACATATGGGTTTTCAGCCCTGAAGCAAAGGATCATCAACTTTTATGAAAATCCAGAAACCCTCAGGACTGACAGCTCATGACCGCTTTAAGAACCAAATCACATCATATGATATCGTCATTCGGTTTTTACTTTTTGGATATCAACCAACTTGATCTTGTACTACAAACACCTTCATCAACAACTTTCCCTTTTACGATAATACACCCTGAAACTAATCACACGTATCTCTATCTATACCAAGAACATCGTTAGCAAACACATAATAAGCTCAGACCCAAAATACTCATCTAAAGGCTGGTTAGCGTATAAAGTCAAACATCCAACTCTTGATAATCCATGTCTGCTTCAGCCGATCAACCACCGCTTGGTTCTCCTGAGTCATTCAAAACATCTCATTCTCCGGTCCAACCTTTACTTTCTCCACCTGTTTCCAGCGACCCACCTACGCCTATCAACTTTCGTAAAACATTTTATGACTACAAGGAGGAACGTGAAATTCAAGACGTTGGTCTCTCCTTACCTTCACTCATCTCGATCAATTTGTCCTTGAACTTGAGATAAACACATTGTCTTCTTTTTCGATTGATCCGCCCTATATCATTCAGGCAGACGGAAAGTACTGGGCTCATCACCTTGCCTTGCCTGAAGGATCACCATCAAAAAAGCAGGGGCCAAGTGCATTGGGTATCGCTGAGATGTCTACCACTACCACTGCCCTTGTCAACTCCGAGAGCAGTCGCCCTGCTTCCTCTAAAGCCAATAGCTCCGGCTCAATCACTACCCCATCCATTTCACGTCCCAGTCTGAGCGGCAAGCTAGAACACTCCAATTTCAATTCTTCGAATGGCAACGTATCTTCGTCTAAAGAGGATGTTTCAATTGATACAGATCCGAAATCTCAGGAAGCTGACGCTCCAGACGCTGAGCCAGCCTTCAGTCAAGACTTGCGCTCGCTTTATGAGTCATTTCAAAATTGTCTAGATCTTCGGGACAAATATATCGCTCGATCTAAACAACGACTCGAGGACAACCCACAATCCTATGATGGGATATACAAACCCAATGGCGAAGAAGAAACAGCTTACCCAGCTTGGAAGATTTATCCAAATCCTCCTAAGCCTCATTGGCATTCACAGACGAGTGTAGAACGATCAGAAAGGTCAAATGTCGATGATCCAATTCAACCAGAGTCTCCTAAACCGTTTGAATTCGATGCCTGCGAAATACCAGGACGAGATTCAATGAGAGATTTCACTTATAAGCTGGACAATCAAGGTGTCTATCAGGTTTATGGTGCCGATCATTCTAAGCCACTCTACGCCATTCCGACCATCAAGGAATATTTTGTCGATTTGGATTATGTTTTGAATGTCATATCAAACGGACCGGCGAAGAGCTTTGCATGGCGAAGACTTAAATTCTTGGAGAGCAAGTGGAATATGTATGTTCTCTTGAATGAGTATCAGGAGCTGGCAGACATGAAACGAGTCCCTCATAGGTCAGTTTCTCTGTGGACTGACATATGGAGTTGCTTCTAAAGAGCAAACTGGCTTGCCCACATGCTATCTGGTTAAACTTCTTGATCAGAACATAATGTTGACAAATCACATTCTTCTCTTTCCGCAATTCTGCATTCAATTGCACTCCAGGGACTTTTACAATGTACGGAAGGTCGATACACACGTCCATCACACAGCAAGTATGAATCAGAAACACTTGTTACGGTTCATCAAATTCAAGATGAAAAAAAGTCCTGATGTGAGCTGATTTGAGCACAAAGTCTCTCACCATCTTGACATCTTACTCTATCCTGCTTTGGCCTCTGAAACAGGACGTTGTAATCTTTAGAGATGACCACTACCTCACATTGAGAGAAGTGTTTGATTCTCTCAACTTGACTGCTTATGATCTATCGATTGATACATTAGATATGCATGCTCATAACGATTCATTCCATCGATTTGACAAGTGCGGCCAGTTTCATCCTCGATCATTTTCATTTCATCTCAATTTGTTCATTTGTAATTTTGGACTGATACAAATGGAGTTGATGATCACAACAGGTTCAACTTGAAGTATAATCCCATTGGAGAGTCAAGACTACGAGAGATCTTTTTGAAAACTGATAATCTCATACAAGGACGATACCTTGCGGAACTCACCAAAGGTCAGAATTGCAGTTGCACCCACTTGGTGTCAATAACTGCATTGATCTAAACTTTTTCCCTGTCAATAGAGGTCATGACAGATTTGGAAACGGGCAAATATCAGCAGGCTGAATATCGATTGTCCATATATGGCCGGTGAGTGGCTTGTTCAGACCCTGTATAAATTCTTGAGACAAAACAGGATATGGATGATTATCATTGATGCTGATCTGGTGTCACGGTACGGTACGGTATTTATCATAGGTCGAGAGATGAATGGGATAAGCTGGCAAAATGGGTTGTCAAGAACAAATTGTTTTCCAACAATGTGCGGTGGCTGATCCAAGTTCCGAGGCTCTACGACGTTTACAAACGAAGTGGATTGATTGAGTCCTTTGCTCAGCTCATCACGAGTTCAGTTCTAGCTTTTTCTTGCTCCTTCGCTCATGTCATCAGTCACAGACATTATGATGTTGCGTACAGAGGCAGACAAGGCTGATTGGATTGTTCATTTTTGTGATAGATGTCTTTGAACCTCTTTTCGAAGTTACGCAAGATCCAGCTAGTCATCCTGAGCTCTATGTCTTTTTACAACGTGTGGTGGGGTTTGATTGTGTGGATGACGAGTCGAAGCCCGAAAAGAGGTGAGTAACAAAAAAGTATCGTGTGGACATACGATTCTTACAGTTTACGCATCCTGATTCAACAAGTAATCTCTGATATCGCACTTGCGGTTCGCTTATTCCACCAACAGGATATACCGAAAGTACCCACTCCCAAAAGATTGGCGTACAGAACAAAACCCACCATACTCATACTGGATTTATTACCTCTATGCCAATATGGCTTCACTCAATAACTGGAGAGCTGCACGCGGTTTTAATACATTTGTGTTGAGACCTCATGCGGGAGAGGCTGGAGATACGGATCATCTTACCTCCGCTTTCCTCACCTCTCACTCAATCTCTCATGGAATTCTTCTGCGCAAGGTCCCGGCGCTACAATATATGTTCTATCTCAAACAGATTGGACTGGCGATGAGTCCCCTCAGTAACAACGCCCTGTTTCTCACCTATGAGCGAAATCCATTGCCACTGTTTTTTCGCACAGGCCTCAATGTCAGTTTGAGTACAGATGATCCGTAAGTTGAAAACAAGTAATCAAAAGTTTCCAGGGTGAATGAGCTCACCTGTTTTATCCAAAACATTCACTTTGTGGCCTCTCAACTGGGTTTCGCTCTTGACAATCCATTCCGGATGGGGCAGACTGCAGTTTCACTTCACAAAGGTTCGAGTCACTTGTCTTCGTAGATTGCCTACAGAATGTATTGACATGACGTCTCTGTTTAGGAACCATTACTTGAAGAATACAGTGTTGCTGCTCAGATTTATCGGTTTTCGCCTGCAGGTCAGTATTTGTGGTCATCATCTTCTGTCGCCTAAACACCTATGTCATCGCTAAAATTTTGAAAAATGCCTTTCTTGTTTTACTCAAAGACATGTGCGAACTTGCACGAAACTCGGTGGTCCAATCCGGGTTTGAGATGAGCATCAAAAAGCACTGGTGCGTTTTTCTGCTTTTTTATGACAGACATTGTGCTTTTGGGTTCGAGACTTATGTGTCTTCTGGTGGGAATGATGTAGGTTGGGACCAGAGTGGTATAAGTCTGGTGTGGAGGGAAACGCGATCCACAAAACCAATGTTCCAAATGGTAGATTAGCATTCAGGCACTCCACTCTGACTGAAGAGCAACAAATGGTTAGTATTCATCATCTAGGTAGATGATCTTAGATTATCAACTGACCGCTTTTCATTTTCTGTACCTACAAATAGGTGTGGCGATATGCCGGTCGAAAAGGTCCTCTACCTGGCCACTACACTTTGGAACGGACAATAAGTGATGCAGAGTCGACAGCAAAAACGATCCCAGGTTTTGCAGATCGAATTCAGGAAAAACAAAGGACCGATGTCAATAATACAACGGTAGCGATGGCAGCTATGGCTCTAGAAGCAACTGACTTGGCTAAGTAAATTGCATGTTCATTGAACGGTTTGGTTGAGATATTATTTCCTAGTGTTTGATACGATTTCATTCTTTTTGGTTTTTACAGTGTGCAGCCTGGGGCATCATTATTGGCATCGGGTGATCATAGCATAGACAGAAAGCTATTGAAGTCGGAAGTAACTGACCCTTCTACATAAACAAGAGTTGACAATTCCGCGAGATATAATAAAAACCCAATATATATATCCGACTTTGGATATCCTAGTTCGACACATGGCAATCACGATTTCAGCTGAGATCATTTTGTGCATTGAGGCCGCTTCCTGTGGTCCTATGCACCAGACTAATCTGGGTTGTTTGATTGCCTGATCAATCAAAACATCTAAAAAGACCCATTCGTTTAAGCTATCATATCAATGCCTCACCAACTGGTCAAATGTTGACATTCACCATGTGAACATCCTTGTAGCATGTCAACATGCACACACAAAAGACTTTCTGTAGAATCTGTAACAACCCATCAAGGAGGTGCCACAATAAGCACATCTTCCCCTTATCACCTGGGAGCTTGAAAGTCAGTGGACCCCTGCTGACAACAAAGGATTCTGCAAATCCTTTATACAAATCACAAAGCACACAGGGTGATCAATAACAATGTCAGTCTAAATCTGACCAAGAGACTTTGAGATTTGTTTCAAAACTCTCTGTGTGTGCATGTCAACGTGCTACACGGATGTTTACATGGTGATTGTGAGTGTAAAATCTTGACCGTTCCCTGAAGCTTTTGAGAGGACCTTTGGGTGGTGTGAGGGTAAAGCATAATTGCATTTTCAAATTCCGTGCGCCTCAAGAGTTCTTTCAACAATGTCATAAGTAAGGTATCTGATTTAACTAAGTCCCTCATGCTCTCAACAGCTGTCATTCAAGCAAGTTGAATCCACATGTCTCAGCATGAGGGACTTACATCTAATGTTGTGTTTTTGGCTTGAGGCCTATGGATTTCCTTGCACAGGAAATCTTGATTTGACCTTTTCCATGAGCTCACCAAAGAACTTTTTACCGTGCCTCATAGGGATATGCACTGACCCCCTCTTCAAAATGTACAAGTGAAATCATCAAGATTCCTTGGTTGCTTGATCACTGTAAGTTGCTCACTGAGCTACATGATTTGCTATTTTGTGAACTTCATCTGTAGCTCACCTGTAGCTCTGCTAAGTTGGGGACGTATTTCCATGAATCACGGAGCTACATGTGAGCTACAGGTGAAATTCACAAGATAAAAACATATGTAGCTAGCCTCAGTGAGCAACTGAGGAATTTCAATAATTCCAATTGTAAAATTTGAAGCAAGTGGCAGTACATATGCCCATGAAGCGCAGTAAAAAGATCCTCAGTGAGCTCATGGAAATGGCGAAATTAGGATTTCCTCTGCAAAGGAACCCTTAACCCCCAAGCCAAAATGTTGAGTTTAGATGTAAGTTCTTCATGCTGAGACATGCAGATTCAACTTGCTTGAATGACAGCTGTCAAAAGCATGTGGGACTTAGTTAAGTTAGGTAAGGGATGCTCAATCTTGTTGAGTTTGATCACAGGAAGCTTGTCATGCTTGAGTAATCACTACTTGCTCACTAGTTGTTTTTACCTTTGTCTGATCTTTACATACCATGAATGCTGTAAATTCAGTCCTCAATTCAGATATTGGATAAAGGTAATTTGAGACTATAAGCTTGCACTTTTTATCTAGACAAGCAGTATTTTCAAACATGACTTGTATGTAGGGCAACAAGAAGCACCAAAATGAAAACATATTGCTTTTGGCACAACTTGAGCCTCAACAAAATCAATCCAAATTTTCAAGAATATTGTGAGAAAGGTCTTTGATTTCAAGAGATTTAGCTTCTTTGTGAAATGTTTCTAGGGTTTTAAAATGATTGCTCTTGAGGATTTCAATTTAAGACTATTGATTTTGTTTTGCTCTGAACAATCTCTGCAGATAGTATGGTCCTTCTTGAGTTTTCTTTGTGGTGCCAAATGCTTTTTGATGAGACTCAGAGTGAGATGACAGAAGATGAATGTATGTTGGTGACTATGTAGAGGCGTACCTGCATCTGTTGCCGCCCATGATCAGGTTGTATATTACAGATTAAAATATTTTACTCAGAGTTCACTGCTCTTTTGACCTCTTTATGTACCATTTAAGTGTCATCCAACATCAAACACGCAGAAGAGGCTTGTCAGTGAGGCAATACTTTTTACAAAGCTTCTTGCATTAATGAAGGCAAAGATCTCAATGGGATTAGATTACTGTGGTCTGCCCTCATTTTCTCATGAAAGGATGGGGTTTTTGACCTTCAAAGTGTTTGGAAACCTTATGCAAGGCTACCTGGGTGAACAAGGAACATCACCTGCATTGGGAGACACACTGATGAGCTTTGCGGACTTTTATTTCCTGATGGTGGCGAAAGCTGCTGCTGGCCTTTGTGACCGTATGCTGGTAGAAGTCTGCTTTGGCAATATGTCTGATTGCTGTGAAAAGATTCAATGTCACACTCTTCCCTGCACCACAGAAACCAAATCTAAGGGTTGTCCGGTATTGTCAAAGTGGCCACACAAATATCATGTCATTCACATGAGCAACATTCTGTAAGTGTAGACTACAGTTTTATGCTTCACTGTGATGGAGCCGAGCAAGTCATCTGATTGAATCCACCACTAGGGATTATATTGGTGGTCCACTTACTTCCTTCCCGTATCTAATGCACCCTCCGCAACCCATCATTGTTTAGAAGTCTGTTCTGCTTTCTCTCCAAGTACCTTTGCATGTACAACCTTGAATTGGCACACTCCCACTTCCAGCTGGCACCATCCCCCAAGACCCCTGAAGACAGAGCGGGTCCCATGCCTTGCATACAGTATCTCCTTTGGGAGCAGATCCCACAGCAACCCATGACCTTCAAGAAGCTTTTACCTCCAACAAAGTTTATACACTTGCTTCACACACATTTTCTCAAATTCTGCCTTCCTTATTGGTGTGCCAGGGGTGATAGTAGCACAACACTATTTTTTGCACTCTTGAATATGACCATGTTTCTTTGCTTGGTAACACATGTGTCTGAATTGGGTTACCCAGCTCCCACACTCAAACCCGGTGCCCCAAAGCCACAAGCCTCCCTGGAGGGGCACATGGCAGTGGCCAGGGCTTAGGCCACGCGTGGACCTCAACATAAGCCCTTCATAACCCTCATAGTGCATGAGATTAAGCTTAATCCCCCTTCAAGGATTGTCATAAGCAGGGATTAGCACCTCAAGATGAGTTAGGCTGTGATCAAAAGTTGTTTTAATGGCAGGCCGCACAGGGCTTGGCCACGGCCCTGGCCACAAAAAAGGCGCCGGGTGTGAGTGTGACCCAGCTCACTGAATTTCAAATCTGATCAACTCCATCTTATTGGGAGATATTATCACCACTTCCTGCCTGCCTCCACAGCAGGTCACTTCAATTGAACATCATCTGAATGAGCTTTGAATCATTCACTGATCCACTATAAGTCATAGGTCCTCACAACTAGAGATGTTGACACAGTACAAGTAGCATCAGAAATTTCACGTCACCCCCAGGGCCTCACTATGCGTGTATTACATATGCTGTAGTGATGTTCCTGGCCCTGGGGTGATGTGAACTTTCTGATGCTGCTTGGACACCTGGGATGACTGTCTTGCACAACACCATGGCTTTTGGAGTTTGAAACTCTCAGTGGGATTTGGAGCCCCCTCTTGTGTGTTGGAATTGTGCTTCATTCTTCTGTGCCTTGCATAGAGGATATTGTACAGTCACCATGAGTTTTCTTGACCTGGATGCATGGGATGGTCAAGGTCCACACTCCATGCTAGTGTTCCACAATGAAAAGACATTTGGACTGTTGCCTAAAAACCTCTCATTGATGATGGAAGAGATCCTATTCCAAATCTCTGTGAGCTCAGGGATAAGGGTATACAATGTGTGAGCACATTTTATTTGAGTATCTAGACTGAGGAAGTCACGTTTTGGATGTCACAAGATGCTTTCAAAGAGATGAAACATTGGACTGTTTCCATTTGGTGAACTGAGCTGTGGGATCAGGAGGACATAGGGGTAGAGTTTGGAAAAGTAGTGGTGAAAAGGAAGTCTTGGGGTAAGTGGGAAAACCACTGACCGTGATGTAGATTCAAATTCAAATTATTATTCAACCTAAATAAATACCTGTTGATGTCGGGAAACAGTTCCTCCCTCCCCAGGTCTGTGTTCTTTTTGAGTGAGTGGGTACCAGTGCACCTGAGGCCATCCCAAATTTTAACCAGAAATTGGTATCCAGTTGTCATTTGTAAGCTTTGATCTTGGAGACCTTCATTGCCAGACCCATTTGATGTGCCCTTCAATAAGACTGTTCTGGTAACTTGTGACATGAATTTGACCTGTGACTTGACCAAGTACCACACCACCAGGTGCAGTGAGAGAGTAATAGAGGAAGACCAAGAATGTTGAACTGTGCAATTGAGGAAGCAGACAGATTGAAAAGCCATCACTTGGCTTACCTTCACCTGCACATGAAAGGTACACACTGATCAATTTGGCCACTTTACACACATCCTGCAAAGATTCAAGCTCTCTCAAGGTTTGAAAAATTCTTGAAAGACAAGTGCAGGGAATTTTAACATTCAGGGAATTTTGTGGGGAAGACAATTTTTCTCCACCCTCTGAGTTGACTATGAGTTCAACCAGTATATAACACCAAAGTCTTCCCAGAATTCTGTCTTTGAGTACAATTTGATTACCAAGTAAAAACTCCAGTGAGACTCTAGGTCATTGAGATCAATGGAAATAGAGCACCATTCATATTCAAAATGGGCACACAGATGGTAGGGGATTGTAGAGATGTTGTTCCAGTTTGACATTGGGATCTCAAAGTTTGACCTCAAGATAAATTTTTCACTGTCAAAGAAGTTTAAAGTGACTGAACAAGTTTAAAGCTTGAGTAATTGTAAAGACAAGTTCAACAGTTGGTCATTTGAATGAAGTCTCAACACAACAGCCTCAGGGTGATTGTACTTGTTGCCATGACAGTCCAGAGTATGTAGAACTAGTCCCTTTTCCCACAAACTGGAGATGTAAAGTTTGAAAAATGAGTTGATTGATTTGGTAACAGGAATGGTTTCAAATAAAATATGGACAGTATAAAGCTAACTCCAGAGATTTTTCTTGTGAAGCAGAACAAGTGAAGAGAGAGACAGAGGAAAGATTCAACCAGGGTATCTAACAAAGCAGCAACAATACAGCTTAATTGAAAAAAGCTGGAGCCATTCCCAAGGTCAACAAGAATGAAGGCAAGAAAGGAAAATATTCTCATTGGGCATTCACAATGAAAACACTAATTCTTCCTATGTGAAACAAACTGAAATTTGAGCCCACTATTACCTACACAAGCAAGATATTAGATGTTCAAGATGTAAAAGCCTTGAGAAACCACTTTTACCATGACTCATACACACTTGATCTCTTGTTGGAGGGCTGATCTTACACTCCTTTTTGCTTATCATCTGCTGCTTTTTCAAGTTGAAGAAGCCAAGCGCTTTGGTCAATTTCATCTGCATAGGTTCTCAATGATAAAAATTGGTGTATCATTTCTTTATGGCATTCTACAGCACGTGCGTCTTCTGAATTTAAGAAGTTCACAATTTGCTCTGCAAGAGTGCCCTTTGAAGACCCTGGAGATGGGGAGGGATCATGGCCAATGTGCTCTTTGAAGCTATGAACAGATTGAACATACGCTTGGCCATACACTATCAAGTCTGGTGGTTGCCGGGTAGCAGCATTGTCAGAATTGAAATGCTGATCAAAGCTTTGTGCAAGATTCAAATGGAAATGAATGTGGCCAAGTCTTCTCTTATGATCCAGTTGTTGCCCTGTGAAGATGAGTAAATTCATCAGTCCTATGATTGGAGAATTTAGATTAAATGTGACTTACAAGTTGATTTTCCTTCCACAAATTTTTCGGGAATGCAACAGCATAGTCTCACTCCAAGGACATGAATTGACAGACTGAGGAGGATAAGCAGCACAGGAATAGTCTGAAAAGTCCAATTTATTTGTTGTGTGAACTTCATAGTTATAGATAAGTTGTATGTATGATTAGATGGATGTAGGTGGATTCAAGATGTCTAGGGAAATTCCTGAGATGAAGAGGTGACTGAGGAACAAGAAAAATTGTTGTTCTTCTGGTGGGAATTCCGCTTATACATAAAGGAGAGGTACTCTTTTCTAGACAGGTTTCACATGAAACAAAGAGTCATTTTCCCATGGGAAAACCAATTACATTTAATGTAATTTCTGAAACTGTAGAACTAACACAGAATAACACAGAGATAATGTCAAAATGATGCATTTTGGCTCATTAACTGAGTTACATATAATTGGTTTTCCCGCCAGAAAACAACTTCTCATTTCATGTGTTTGCTTACGTTGTGTGTCACAAATACTGTCTTTGGTAATGTGAAACAAGCTGTATATTTATTTAAGCGCTCTCAAGTATTTTACATAATTACTCAATTGCTGCAGCCAGCCAAGGTCTTCTCTTGTTACATATCTGTGGCATTGGGCTGCACACACTTGATGCAGCATTGAATTCATTTTGAATCCTTATCATGAGTTATATTTAGCCTTGAAGCATCATATGTCTATTCAATGTGTTTCAGAAAAACTTTGGATTGCCAACCATTGATAAGGTTGCAGTTTCAAAACTTCCTGTGGAGGCTATGTCCCAATGTGAGACATGAATATCTACAATATTTTTATGTAATTACTCAATCTCTGACACTACGCCAAGTTGAAAATTTACCACTCAGTTTAGAAAATTGAGCAAACATAGAAAATTATGGAGAAGGTCAGGAAAATATGAAAAAATGTTGGTTGGGAACTTTGGTGCATTCCAATCATCTGGGATATTTTTTCAAATCTTTACAACCACAAATTAAATAATGTCAGAAACCCAATTTTGGTCCAAAACTGGCAGGTAGGGAGATTGTGACCTTGCAACACCACCAAAATCATGAATGTTGCTCTGACACATGTAGTGTCTTGAAATTCTGAACACCACACCCTGGTTCTTCAGCTTGGATTCACAAAGAAGTTGGCTGTCTCTAAGAATGGGTGAGATATATCAAGAGCCGTACACAGCAGGAACCCTATATAAGCGTAGAAATTATGACTACAATGGCTTCAGCACCTTAAAAAACCTTGTAGACTCATCATGTGGCTTTTATAAATTGCAAGTGTTCAGATGATTGAAAGAAAATTCTCATATTTCTGGGCATTGGAGGTTTTTGCCCAAATCTTGCTAGTTTTGGACCAAATCTGAGTTTCTGACGTAATACCCCCTGTGAGCATTTTGGGTTGTGGGGTCTTCAAAACCCAGGGCTAAAATATGAAAGAATATGCAATGTGAGGGGACAAGACCCATGAATTGACCCATCACTGGAAAAGATGATGTCCAAATATTAGAGATGAGTGTCTTCAAATATTTTATGTGATTACTTGATTTGCAACTAAAGACTAGATCAAATCTTGTCACATATCCTTCCCACAAGGATATGTACAGCCCATGAATCATGTTAATTTGAACTCTGAATTGAATTATACATCTTATCATGACACATTTTTGGATTAGGCATTTTTCCCACAGGTTTCAAAAAACATCATGTAGACAACTCTTAAGATAAGCTTACAGTTGCAAGACTTTAAGGAAATATGCATCTCACATCCAAATCCAAGACTTACATCAGGTTGCATTGATGGCTTCAAAAGTGAAAAATTTTGCCAGAGCACCCAGTTTCAGGTGGGTGGTGGCCATTTTTTGCTATCTGAAGGCACAGATGTGGCACTTTTTTTGGCTCAATGAGTGCACAAAGGAGTTACAGTTATGGGATACAAAGTAGAAAGCCAGGCACGAAGCCGGGCACGTGCCCACAAGTCCACACCCCAATTTTACAGCCAAAATT
>KZ146767.1:719-11200 GCA_002157085.1 Melampsora occidentalis | reverse complement strand
TTGAGGGATTGTCTGCGTCAATATCAGGTGGCCTTTTCGATGGCATCTGGTAACGATGAAGTGTCCTTTGACGATTTAGCCAAAAAAAATGCCAAACTGGTTTACTTGGTATCCCGTAACTGCATGGATCTGTGTTCCTCGGAACATGTAGACTGCCCCGAGCTTCTCGGTACACTTATTGCTTGACGGTCTTTGACCCGAGTCAGCCCGAGCCTGCTCTACTCGAAGCTTATTTCTGGACTCCTTGAAGTTGAAATCTTGACCAGAACTTGACCACAAGAATTACCTGCCTCATTTGCCTCAGCAAGCCACCATGAGTGGTTCTTCACTACGGCTATTCAATCACCTGCTGACTTCAAGCATTCCATCGAGCAGATGCATTTCTAAGAGTAAGCTGTCAGAATCTTACCAGTCCATTGATGTACATTCTTCGCGTACCGTAAGGTATTCTGACACAAGGGTCATCTTCTTGCTCACCCAGGCGGAGCCTCCCGGTGGTTTTCAACGCGGCGAGATAGAGATCTCACTCGACCTGCTTTCTGCTTTGATATCGATGGCGTCTTGAAGAAGGGCTCATCTGTTTTACCCGAAGCGAAAGAAGCCCTGAGGATTCTGAGCGGCCATAATGCTGAGGGACATAGGTCAGCTCCTTTGATTTGAGATCGATTGGCGATTTATAAGAAATCATTGAAACACTATCGAGGTTTTTATCAGGTTTCCCTTCATATTATGTACCAATGGTGGAGGTTTGCATGAGTCTGATCGCTGCCAAAAGTTGACTAATGAGCTCGGCGTTCCTGTCAGCCTTTTCCAATGAAATTGCCCGGGTGATAGCTTGGAGAACTTATGAACCTTCAATCATCAAGCACTTCAGATATCTCCCAAATTACTTATCCAATCACATACCGTATTCAATCAGTTTGCCCCGCTGTACCATGACAAAGCGGTACTGGTGGTAGGTGGCGCCAGTGATCGCTGTCGTAAAATTGCCGAAGCGTAAGCTCGAAATCTTATCTATCACTTCCAGAATCGGCGTGACTCTATGCTCCATTGTAGATTCCTTTGAATCTCTCCCCCTTTTCAAGATTTGCCACTCATGATGGCCAAGAAAAATTGACTGTTATGTTCCTGTTCCAGATACGGTTTTTCCAAGGTATACACTCCCCAAGATTTTCTCCGCTGGAATTCAGCAGTATGGCCATTTTACAAATTGTCTGAGCGAGAAGTTTCTAAGACAAAGGCAAGTGCCTGTGCTTGAAGATGCTTGTAAGACGAGCTTGCCATCACATCTCCTGATACTTTTGATCGCCAGCACGAGGATATGTCCAAAATTCCATTCAGCGCCATATTTGTAAGCATACCTTTAAGTGAAGAGGTTGTTGCGCTACATACTATCGTCTGACCTATGATCAAAACGCTACTATACATGCAGGTTATGCACGATCCTTTTGACTGGGGCCTGGCCACCCAAGTCTCGATCGACCTATTGACATCAACAGACGGGATCATCACGAATCCGATCAAATTTTCAAAGGGTAGTGATACCCTCAACCATATGCCGATATATTTTTCCAACCCAGACTTCATTTGGGGCAATGAGTTTTGCCGCCCACGCTTTGGACAAGGCGCATTTCAGGTACAACCATTTCCATGACTATCATACATGGCATAAGGATCTGATCATCTGGTCAATTTACGTAGATCGCACTTCGCGAGAATTATCGACGGCTGACCGGCCAGGAGCTGAAGGGCTGGGTCGGCGGAAAGCCGTCTCGTGAAACATACCAATTCGCCGATCGCTTGCTGAACGATATCGCCCGGCTCGACGGCGATGAAGCCGACAANCTTGACGGCGATGAAGCCGACAAGCGAAATGGGAATGTATATATGATTGGAGACAGTGGGTACTAGTAGCTTTCAGTACCTTTTCTATGATTATACTAAGATATTTTGATGGTACATCAGACCCGGCATCCGATATTCAAGGCGCGAACAATTATGGCTGGGTATGTAATCAAATCCGTTCGATCTTAAACCTCTACGGAAACATGCTTCAAACTAATTTGCAAGATAAAATTCCTCTGCAGAAATCGGTACTGGTTCAAACAGGAGTCTTCACTGGGAAAAAACCTACTGACTCTGAATTCCCACCTACTGCTGTGCAACCCAATGTCTTGGTCAGTCACCATGTTGTAGCCCTCGATATTCTGGAGCTATGGACTGATGTTTTCTTTTACTCAGGATGCTGTCAAATGGGCGTTGATGCAAGAGGGATACCGTGTCTAGCCCGTTGGAAAATTTTGCACTTAGTAATCACCTGCACGTTGTTTCTGTGATTGAATATTTCGTTTCGTTTACTGACAGAAGTGAAACCCCGTGTTCTGTGTAATTGAGAGTTCTTTTTGACGGCACAATTGATGGAGTCTTGTTCCATCAAGATTATATCGAGAAATGCATCTTATTGAATCTGATATGACATGCATGTTTGCTGATGCTTGAGTAACATCTTCATGACTCGTGTCGTAATTGATTCATGCTAAAAAAATTCTCAATATGGACTTGGAGCAGGCAAGCAGTAGATTGTGCGTATCGGTTTCATGGCAAAATAATTGTAACATCAAATGATCGTCATGGATTGAGGACAAAATTTTTTGGTTCCATTCCTGGAAGTCATCCAATGATTTGAAATCCAAAATGTTTATTCAATTGACACAGTAATCACACTCTTCCTTATTGATGGACGACATGAAAAACATGAAAGCCAATCTAATCACGAGTAAAAATAAAAAATAAATAACTTATGAATAATAAAGGTTGGGGCTGAGATGATTTGACGTTCCCCATTTATTTGTTCCTTCGACAGCAATTCCACCCCAACGCAATTCCACCTGGGACATGCTTTTGCAGGCCTTCTTCATCCACGACGAACATAATTGACGGAATCGTCACTCGTAGTGTAGCCTCTACAAGAGCCAGTCGGGTAGTGAGGTACACATCCACTCCATGTCCCTAACATACTGCTGACAATCCAAAACACAGAGAAAAATTCTGTCAAGAGTCTGCACCTTTATACATACCACTTATACAACAATTCTGATGGTTCTCTGACCGACTGAAGGCAAATACCACCGATCAACTGATCATCATCTATCAACAGTAATTTTTTTTGCCTCGATTGATGGTATTTTACGTAAAAAACCTTACATGCCTAGAACGGCGTCTATTGAGAGAGATGTCCAAAGCACCTTTTTTCGTGTCTTGTGAGATTAGCAAAGGTAGAGAATGAACTCCCGCACGTAAGACATCTATTTCCTATGTATCAACTCGATATTAGAATCACTTATTGTACGTTGAAGAAATTGAAACTTCAAGAAGTCGTTTAGACGCGACTGACGTTGTTTTTCAACTGGTGTCTTGCCGTGCATTTCGTTCTTGGAGCGTCGTGAGCTGCACAGATCAACTGGTCATATTGAAAGAAGCGTAAGTAATGTGATATTTAGCCCTGATGTTCACAGTGTCAGGCCTAAGATTAACCCACGGAGGTCAGACCTACATCAAGAGCGCACACGCGGTCAGTACACTGAGTCGATGATGATGAGGTTATAGACAAGACCTTACCTGGCCCTACTCCTTCCATGAACCAGCTTGGATTCAGGATAATTTTTCGACGGTGAGTTCTTTACCTGCAAAAGCCACAGAAGGTTGATGTATCAGTATTTCTTGGAAGAGATCAGTGATATGGATAGGATGACTGACTGAGTTGGGTTGAGAAAAATTATGAGAACGTGTCAAAGCCGATGCTCCAAGATCTTTTGGCGGCATTAAGGGAGTCAGAGCGTCCCAAGCGCGGAGACTTGGAGTAGCGTGGCCTATGTCTGCATATGGACTGAGCGTGCCAGCTGAAGAAGCTAGAATGTAGGCATGAAGTGGAACGGAAGTGGTAAATCGACCTAGCTCATCATAAAGTTGACCTGCCATGACTCTTACTAACCTTTGGAAGATCGTGCAGTGTGGCTCCAGGGTGGAGATGTAACGTTAGAGCGGGAAAGGAAGCGAATATCGAAATCATTTTCCCCCTTATCACTGGACTCTGGTGTTGAATCTGATGCCTTGTCCAGCTCACTATCATGCACGTTATTGATCACTTGGTAATGATTCAAGTATCTCGGATGAGATTTCGGATCAGAAGGAGAAGGGTGGCCAGGAGATATTGCTGAGAGAAGGGGATTTGAAGTGGTTATAGAGAGAGGCGAAACTGGGTTAAGTAATTTTCGTAATGAAGGGGGTAGTCGTTGGGCATATTCATCACGAGGCGGAAGGTTGAAAAACGGATTACTATCGCTAAATTCTTCATCTAGAACGTTATCATGACTGAGTTGAGCCTTGGAGATCATACTTTCTGATCGTCATAAAGATCAACATGTAAAGTGACAAGGATGAAGTGAATTGAGGTAAAAAGTTTGGCTCTTTATAAAAATAAGCAATATAATCAGGCGACTTCAAATGGCACCTCAAAGCTTTCCTTGAACTGAGAGTCAGACAATCTTTGTTTAGGTAGTTTAGATCCACTGGCTGATTCAATTTATTTGTGACCCGGATGAGACTTGTGAGTAACTCTGTGATTCCTTATCTTCAAAGAAATTCGCTTGTCAAAGTAAATGATCCGCAGAGTCCTGTCCCAGCCAAAGGCTGGCTCTGAACAGATCGTTCTAAAATTACACTTACCTTCCGTTCTCGACGCTCGTTGGATATCACCGACCGGCGAGGTCCGGAACTATGTATTCATGCATCATGATACTCTGCCAAGAGTCCAAAGGCACCCAAAGGTGGTCCTTGACAAATTTTCCCGCCAAGAGAGATGAAGCAGTCTTGAAGCCTTTGTAAGGTTTGAAAACTTTTTCAAAAGACGATGGGTTGGTCATATTTTGTCAGAGCCTTCCGGCAAAGGTTTTGCCAAAAGAGTCAAGAACAGACGGACTTAAACACGCCATGGTGTGAAATAAGCTTCAAGGAATCAAACTCTGGGTAAGGGGTCCCCCTAGGTTATAAGTCGTCAGTCTCGACAGCTCACCGTAGTCGTATTTTTTCAATGCAAAAACCCTCACACGGGGAATCGGGAAGAATTCGCTCTAACCTCTTCGGCGGTGTCACAATTGATAACATGGGACAGGGAAGCCCATTTCAGCATGTTCATCAGTGATGAGAATTCCTTTCAAATCAGCGAAAACATTCTTGTATTGCTCACATCCATAGACGGTACTCGAATGTAAGACTATCCTATGATTTCCTATCTCACCCAAACAACATTATGGTTAGTTTTCCAAATGGATTACGTACTTGATATGAGCACCGTATTGTTCGATAAGTGGTTCCACTAAGGTGAGGTCTTGAGTTCATGGGTCAAGCGGTGTAAAAATTAAATTAACTCGTGCTGTTAGAGCAACCCCTGAAGCCCGGAAGGAAAATCATACATATAAATGGGATGTCGACTCCCCCCTTATACATCATAGTATATCAATATTCCTCCGTCAACGTAAAAGTGAGTCTCTCCGCAATGCGGAAGGCACAATGTTTTTTTGTTGTTTTTTGAGGGTGATTAATTTTCGGCTATTATGTAAATTCTTTCGTGATACAGTCGTTTGAGAAAAGCTTGCAACAAATTCCCCGCCAATTTGGTCGGCTGTGCGGGCAAACTTGAGCAAGCTTGTCCTGAATGACTGTATATTTGTCAAAAAAATGGTTGAACCCAAGATAGGAAGAGAAAGTGCGTAATGGAGAGATAATTTAGATTGATGAAAAAAGGGGCAATTTCAAAACCTAAACTTTATCCATCTTGTTCAGCATTGCCTCAGCTTTCCTTCCCGTCAGATCGGTCTTCCACACAAGAGAGTCAAGTCAATTTTTTTTTTTGAGTCATTGAGTCGATTGAAACTCAATTGACTCGAATGGTATCGCAAATCAGCATGCGATCATTCACGCTTGAAGAAACTCAAACGCGACGGATGAGACTGGCGTCATGGTAAAGCTTAAGTAAGCCCCTCGCGCGGCCGCGTCCGCGCCCTCGAAGTCATGGTGGGGCGAGATATGTGCATGTCACCATTAGGAACTATGAATGATATGTATGTATCAATTCAAAAAGGAAGATGATCACGTTCGGGGAAGTTTACCAGAGTTTGCCTCCATTTGTTTGACACCTCTTTCAAAACTTGGCCGGGACGATGGTACCCCAGTCCCCAAACTTACATACCCCTGTAGGACTCAGGAGCAAGTATATGTAAGGTCCAAAACCCAGAATTTGCAGAAGCAGTGATTTTATAGGTCAAACTTTGTAACGAGAATAAGAAAAGGAAGAACTTCAAGGTTTTTTCTTCATGTTCCTTGAACCAAATCCTTGAAAGAGGGCAGTGTAGCGAACTTTACACATCTATATACATACATAATATTACGTATGTGAATTTGTAAGTCGCATAAATTAAACCATTCCAGCCTGAGGAAAAGATGTTCACGTGAAGTTTGATGTTGCAAATCATCTCCTGATCATGTCATACCTTTTCTGTGCGTTTACGGACTTTACAAACACGATCTTAGATGGAAGTTAAACCTTTCGGCATTCCAGCCGGCCAGTGGGATGTGAAATCTTCAGCGGCTGCTTTCCAAAGAGAAGAGAATTCAGGAGTGAAACTATGGCGTAGTCGTGAGTGTCCGATAAGTGAGGAGCCAGTTAGCCCGAATCCCGACCACCATCCTTCGAGTAGTGGCTCGGCCCACAAACCGACGGTTAAAAAGACTTCCCGGGAAGTCCCCGATCGAGTCTTTTGTGGGAAAACTTGCTGCCCGTACTCCAACCGGGTTACTCGCCGGATATCCGGTGCTTGGCCAAAAAGTGTTCCTGACTCAAGGTTCACCGTTTCCTCAAGGTATGTAGTCCTTTTAAATTTGCCTCGTTTAGATAGTGTTTTATGCAATAAAAGCCCAATGCACTTTAAAAAAACACTGAACTGGTGTATGGTTGGTGACAGCAAGAAGCGCAAAACCGCGGACCAGGTATATTGTGATTACAACAACAAAGAACCCAAATTCATCAGCCTTATAAAAGTTGGAAAAAACAAGAATTTTGAAATGTGTTCTGCTGGGGATATTTTCACATAGCCCTTGACAAGACGACCTCAAAAATATCTCAATTTCCCAAATAAATGAATTTTGTGACCTGTGGAATTTTTCAAACAATATGATTAAGTGGTCCTTGCTGTCACCAACCATACTGATGTATGGAATACCCAAAAGCCCCTTCCCAACCATGTACAGTAGCTCCAAGAATGATACAACACCCCTTTACCCTGCCGGCCCCGACTGGTTTACTTACACACCTGTAGTGACTATACAGACTTGTATCTTGCCAGATTTTTATCCAGAAGACAACAAATGATTACAAGATCAACCTTTGTTTTTGGCAATGTTTATGGAACATATATTATATTCACAATCTTATGATAATGAACAGGATATACAGGTGATTAGCAGGATATACAAGTGATTCAAATTACTACAAAACAAATCACCACCAAGTCTGACCTCCCTCTGCTTCTAGCACAGCCTGAATACAATGAGGCATAGAATCTACAAGCAAGCTGAGTTGTTCCTCTCCAATACATACCCACTCATGTTCCAAAGCCAAACACATTTCTCCTGCTGATTTTACTGGTGGTTTTTTTTTTGAGACTGAGATTTTCATATCATGCCAGATGTTCTTGATTGGATCAAGATCTGGACTACATGCAGGCCATTCAAGCTTTGAGATTGCATGATTTGTTTGCCACGCTTTGGTGAGTTTGGATGTATGAACTGGTGTGTCATCTTCCATCAAGACAGGTCTTTCCAAGCTGATACCAGAGGCGAAAAAAGGTAAAATACTACCTTCATAGACTTGAGTGACAAAGTCGGTGGCAGTTCTTTTTTTTGGCTCCATGAAGATCAAGCAAAGATTGTTGGTGTTGACAAATCCCCCCCAAATCATTACAGATGTGCGGCCACTCTTGAAGGTTGGGTCAAGACATTCTTGGTTGTATCTTTCTCTGCTTTTGCACCAGACTTGAGACCTTGTGGAGCGTTTACCAACCTCAAAGGATGAATCGTCTGTCCAGATGATGTTCTTCCAGTCATCCACTGTCCAATGTTGATGAGATTGTGCAAACTCAAGTCGCTTCTGAATATGTTTGGGCTGGAGGCAAGGCTTGCAAGCCGGAACTCAAGAGTGATAGCCAAGTTTGTTTAAAATAGAGCAAGCAGTTCATACGCTGAGGTCAAGATTTTGCATAACTGGAGCGCGTTGATTATGTTTGATCTCCTTTGCCAGATCCCAAACGTTGTGAATTGACAACTTGGAAGGTCTCCCAGGAGGCTTGGTAGGCCCCACAATGCCAGTCCTTTCAAATTTCTGGATGACCGTAGCAACTGTTGACCGTGGATGATGTAGGTGTTTAGCTATCTGGGTCCCATTCAAGCCTGCCTCGTGAAAACCAATTATACAACCTTGCTCATTGCCTCTGAGATTACAAGTCTTCATGCTGGAACAGATGCAATAGATACAGATTGCAAGTCTGAGAGAGTCCAGACAAGACTTGGAGGAGCTTTTGCTACCTTACAAAGACTACCCAGGAGTGGATATCATATGCAATCATTCCAATTGTGTAAACCAGTCGGGGCCAGTGGGGGAAAGGGGTGTTGTATCATTCTTGGAGCTACTGTACAGCTGTTTCAACAAAGATTGTTTTTTTTTTTGAAAAAACTTGTTGTGTAAAAAACTGTCTTTTGATTGGTTTTGCCCCGCTAATTGGAAGAATACAGAAAAATAAAACCCGTACATAGTCAAGATTTTTCTTTAGTTTAGCTTTCTGTAGTGATGACTTTCTTCAGAGAAAAGTTGTCAACCTTTCTTGAAACGTCTGTAATTGGGGTCAAGTTCAGGGCTCTGAGCATGTTCTGGCAGGTTGTGGTGCACACCTGAGGTGCAGCAGCTGCTTGTGGATGGCTTATTGTCCTGACTTAGGATACCTGTGGGCTCAGAACAGTTGATTTTACACTGATATCTTACCTGCCAGACACCTGGCAAGAATTAGGTTTTACCTATTGCACTCCTGACCCCCGGCTTGCAGGGGTCCCAGCTAACAGAGACTCCAAAGGCTCTTCCCGGACCCTGGACCTATTGGGGTGTACATTGGGACTCTGACTGGGTAGGTTGATTAGGGCTTGGGCTGAGGAGCCATGAATGGGGAATAAGGGAAAGCTGAGACTTGGGTAGAGCAGAGTATTCTCTGTCAACACCAGGGATGAAGGTGTGGGTATGGATATACCCAATTCATACCCAATTTTGAGGGGTTTGGCCCAGTGGCTGAGTATCCAATACTCTTATAAAGTTGGAAAGAGCTGTACTACTCACATGAGAGTACACACAATTATCATGTACTCATTGGTGCCGCCTTTTCTTAGTCTAATACTCACACTATCCCCAATCCAGCACACACCTTGTTTGGATGAGTAACTTACTTAAACAAGGCCAAACAAGGTGGACTAGCTGCAATATCTGATCATACCATTTATATGTGAATCACAATTGAATATCACCTTTCAAATTCTCAGCAGCCAGCCTCCATCTCTTCAAACAAATCCTCTCCTCATGTTGGCAGACAACACATAAGTTCAAACGGTGTGGCATTACTTTTGTAGAAGCCATTGATTGATCTGTTGAACTTGAACCATTCTTGGCTCAGCATTCAGATCTCCAAATTGAAATCTATCTATCAGCTCTGGCGTTGGTGAACTCCGGTCTGATGCAGGATATTGAAGGAACCAAGCAGTGATTTCTTTAAATAGCAATGGAGAAGAAATCCCCCAAGAACTTCTTTCATTGGAAAGTATACCAGGTTTGATTGTTTTCACAGGAGAACAAGATTACGGAAAATCCAAAGGCAAGGTAAATTATAACACTTTATATAACTTTGTCAAAGAACAACTTCAAGCTGCTTATAAAGAATCTAAATCTGAAACTCAAAAAGCAAAAGGTGAATTATGAGTTTGTTTATTGTTGTTGCAATTGTGGTTTTTGGATCTTGTAAATTGTGCAAAAGAAATGCAAAGTGAAGTTTATGATTTTGAAAATTATAAATATTTTGATTTATTCAGACAAATTCACACAAAAGTAAGAGAAAACAATCTTCACTAAGATTTGGGAAGTTCTGCATACAAGAACAAAGGTAAAGGAGGATTCCATGGGTTAAGGTTTAGTAAGAACAAAATGGGTGATAGAAGAGTCTCTTGTCAATGAGCAACTGTTGAGACAGCGCTCAGCAAAGCTGATTGTCTTTCAATCTACTTTTCAAGTTTGCCTAATTCATTGATCAAAACCTTTTTCTCCAATCTAATTTGATTGATTTCTTTCATATCTTCATCTTCCTCCTGTTCTTCAACTACTTCATCTTCATCTA
>MWRL01023285.1:0-11634 GCA_002157085.1 Melampsora occidentalis | reverse complement strand
GACGGTGGCCTCCGAACCCATCACGACGGTAGCGAAATGCACATGTCATCATACCTTTGGAGGAGTCCTAACCTAACAGCTTTGAGATCAACATCAACATAGTTCAGCATTTGTTTGCGTTCCTACTAGTACTAGGTTGCCTACTTCAGATGCTACTTCATGACGTTCCTCTGCGTGGTAGATGACAGGGAAACCGAAATCTGGCGTCCGAGCATTATCATGATGGGCTCTTCCGATTTGATCGTCGGTCGCCTTGAATGTTGATTGCATGTCGCGTTTTGGGTCATTTCGAGTAAGACCCCTTGGAGTCGCAACTGATTCCGCAACCAAGAATTGACAGGTATACGACCCAAGCCTTACCCAAAGAATGCTTAGCCGTTGCTCCCTTTCCTACCAGCATACTCGACGCAATCCTACCACCTCAACTCATCCAAAACGATTGAATATATTAACAACTAACCGCCTACTCATTTTCTTCTCATCGGTCGTCAATCACCAACTTAGCACCTTAAAATCAAGATGAAAAACAAAGAATTGTTACTCTCCATCGTCATTTATGTCCTGCTTGATGTGAATCTGAGCAATGCGTTCTCCTTTAAAAAATTTGTCAAGCACACAGTGCAAAGGATAGAACATTCGGTCGAAAAAAAGATAGAGCACTCCGATAACGCGGCGATAGAAGGAGCTAGACGTTTGGCAGAATCGATCACACCTGCGGGATTCATACTTCGAGCTGTTGGGCTTTTCCCATTAGACGTAATACCAATATCTCCTCCGGCCATGAAGGCGATAAAGTTGGTCAATGATCTTAAAGACTTGCACAAAGAAGACTTCGCTGCGCTTCAACAATGTAGAGCTCAAGCACATAATGATACAGTGGTCATTAGAAAAATTGAGAAATCTGTGATCAGAGACAGCCTTCCAAAGCTACTGAAACAGGCGTAAGAATCTACATGTATCTAATAGGGTTTCGTGTAACTGACTGTTGTCTCTTTGTTTAGAGCCGCCGCTTTGAATTCTCCAATGGGCCAGTTAATCGACAAATTGTTTGGTATGTATGTGTACTTGAGCGATCTGACGGCCGGGTTGTGAGTACTGCTTGAGTTTGAAGCTGTGTTCATACTTTCAGGACTCGTCGTTGCGTCATACTCATGCTGACCTGGAACATTTGCCTTCGAATATTACATCTATCATATCCACAGAGACGAAATAATTATGTATGCATGTGGTGGTGCCGACGGTGTAAAAGACGATCGCAAACGTCTTCCGGAAAGTGTTTCGAACTTCTTTGTACGTCCCTTATCTTGGCCAAGAACTTCATTTTTGTACAAGATGATGACCCCAAATTTGCTTCATCATAGCACCTACTCAGCAAGATTGGTAATGTTCATTGAATACGGTGAAGAGCCATTGAACTGAATTCATGTCGTACTTGCTGGGTTCTCATCCTAGCAGCGAGATCAATGAATTTTTCTTGGGTAATTTAAGATTCTGATAAAGCATCGATCACTTCGTACATACATTGTAATTGAGATGGCATGATGTTGTGCACATATGGTTTTCTTTCTCACATAACACAATCATAATGACGTCAAATTAGTTCGAGTTCCATAAGACAAAAGCTCAATCATTACCATTGTTGTTCTCTTTTTCTCATCAAACTCAAACTTATAATTATTCAATCTTCGTTGTCTCTCAATTTGTCCAATCTCTTTGATTAGTATGTTAGCTTTATATAAAAGCTGATAACCTGAACTTGTCAGCTCAATTATTGTAAATTAGACATAGCATAAGTTGTACGATCAGGTTGTGGTAATGAGGAATTAATGACGGTCTCGATTAAATGTTGCTGGGCGACAAACAAAACAAAAGGACATTCAACATTAGAATTACAGTCGATTTCAGAAAGGTTGGATGAGTTTTGCCCGCAGAATTCAAGTGATTCAGCGCCAAATTCTTGTCAAGCTTGGTGAGATTGACTGTACGGTTACCTCAGATCAAAACCCCGAATAGATTCTGTCCGAGGATACGAATCCGATGATACGGTATACCTTGGATTTTTTGATCCGAGGCATCTATGTTGGCGGTGCTGAGGTAAGCTTTTGATTGACGTCACTAGATTAGTCCCTTTTAAATCACAACCATCAGAGTATTCACTGTTTCCAGTGGCAACCTTGATGGCAAAAACGTGACATATAACCAAGCAAAATTTGCGCAGGAATCGTTATGTTGATATCTTGGTCGAGAGGGGATCAACCGGCACTCAGTTCCTTGCATGGTGATCCCACTCCTTGGGACCATTGTTTGTAACCGAAGAAGACCTCTCGTGGGATGCAGCTTGCAAACAAGCCCCGATCGTGTTGCCTCAGTCGTCAAGTACTCCAGAACCTTCATTTGGGATTTCACCAGTAAGAATAAAGATAAATACACCTGGCTCAACTACTCCGCTCATACCTCTCCTGATCTGTACCCCTTCGTGCATAGTATCTCCTTATCGTTCTGAACTTCTATCTTTGTCGCATAATCAGCTCACGCTTTCAGTTCATATATCAATTCAATCATAGACCCATCAACGACATTCCAGCTGAGCTAGTCTCAAGTACTTGATGATTCAACATTTCTTATCTTCATCGTAGAATTCACCCTCTGTTTGCAAAAGCATGCGCATCCACATCTCATACCGCTATTCCATATTGATCACGATACTTCTCTTTGAAATTACTTATGGTCTTTCGTTTCACAAACTTGCCCATCTTGGTGAAGATATCGCGAACAAAGTCGGAGGTTCGGAGGATAAGGCTCTAGAAGAAGTCAAACGCATTCTCAAAAATCTTTCGGCTTCCGGAATCATTCTTGACGTGATTGGTCTCTTTGGAAAGTCGATGCCAATATCAAAAGAAGCAGTGGGAGTGATAGTGAAATTTGACACGTTTAAAACTTTGGAGCGTCAAGACCTTGGGCATCTTACCAAATGTAGAGTAAAAGCCTCAAGCGAAATCCAAAACATCAACAAGCTCAAGGCAGAGATTGGGGCTTACATGACCCAGGCAGTGGAAGTTTTGTAAGAAGTTTGATTTTCTTTGGATACATTAATGATGTATGAGTTAATCTAAGCCCTACAAAATCTAACAGACAAAAAACCAGGTTAGATCCGCAAACCAAAAGAATCGTCAATCAGATGCCGGCGATAGGTGTATACCTTGTAAACATGTATAGTGCACTGTAAGCGATTCTTCTCTCTGAAACAGTTTCAAAGCTCATTGCTAGTTGTGTTTTTATCAAGAAACGCGCTTATCATGCATGCATGTGGAGCTGCCGGTGGAAATCAACCCGATTTCAAGGCTCTTCCAAAAGCCGCCAAAACGCTATACGTATGTCATTATCAAACGCTAGATCCTGAGTAAATTACTGACAATGAGCTGGGAAAAAACAGGACACTATGAAGCACGGAAGCACACTAAACTTCTGAGATTGTGATACCCACCTCACCCTCACCATAACGCCCACGCAATCTGCAATATGTGTACAATTGTGTCTGATCAACCTGCCACATATGCCTGAACAGCCAGCACCCACTCGACCAAGGTGATTATAATTCCACTATAAAATGTTAATGTCTTCTTTAATACCTCACATAAAATATCCGCTGGCTGGACCGTGAATGCTCATATACATCAATTTGGGAGTATACAAGCTGAGGTTAAACCATCGGTATTCCAAAAATCAATTGTTTTGAAAGAGTCAATAATTTGATTGCAAGACGATTTCTCAAAAATTAGAAAGTTTGGAGAAAAGGAAAAGGGTGCAGTTTGTTTGAGATGATGTTAACACCCACGAATCCTTGTCAAAATAAGTACATAATTTGAAAAATTGTTGGTAGTTTCAAAGAGTACATATGGACAGTGTTTCTAGGTGGTGAAAAGGATGATTGTAATCTAGTTCAAATTACATTTCCTAAATCTTTGTAATGAACATCAAACACCTCATTCCTCCACAAGAAAATCAAAGAGAGGAATGACATCAAATAGATTTCTGAGAGGCTCTACACATTCATTTTGGACTGATGTGATTGCCTTTCAGATGCTGTATCTTTTGGAATTCCACCCAAGAAGATACAACAAGCCCACCACCTTGTTCACTCATTCATCCTACAAAGAAGCCATTGGGACAGTTGTGCATGTTCATCTTGGTCTGTGAATTCCTCTCTTTTTTTGGGTGTATGTGTGTCATAGAACTGACATTTTCAACAGCAACTACTTTGCATCTCAATTGCACATGAGCACACATTTCAGAGATCAAAGAATTTGATCAATGATGATCATGATCCAAATATTTACAAGATAAAACCTTTCTATGAGGTCAAATAGGTATCATTTTTGGATTGAAACCAACTCCAGACCCACAGACAACTGTTTCAATTTCAAATGTCACTTTGTGAGGCTTTCTGAATCCCATACCTGAAGTATCAAAACTCCACTATCACAGATACAAGCTTGTCCTTTGTGACTAAATAGTGTATGTTCTTGATTGTATACCAATAGATGATGAATAACCCCACAGGCGCAAATATATGGGGAGTGTGATACCAGATATTTGAAATTCTGACCTCTGCACTCCAATATCTTCACCACTACAGCATCAGTCATTTTTGGCTTCTTGAGGATTAATCTTCATGGAAAATTAAGATGTCTAGTAACACCCACAGATTTCATTGTTATAATAATGCAAGCTCCAAAAATGGACTTGAAGGAAGTAAATTTTACTAACATCCCTACCCACCTGGTCCAACCTTTTGTCAGGTTGGAGAGCTCTCTCAGACATTGTGGTGTTCTTTAAAAATGACAGAATAACAATGCTCTACAGTACTGATTATTCACCAAGTAAGCTAGATGAACGTGTGTAGAAAAGAGCATCCACAGTAATCACCATTCCCGGTTGGTGTTTGCTTGTTGACGAGCGCACACCAACTCTCTTTGAGGGAGAAAGGGAGATTGTGCACGCTCGTCAACAAGCAAACACAACCCGGGCATGGTGAATGCTTATATCCCAGGGATCTCACTGTGAACCCCTAAGTAAATTCTTAAATGTAAGGGGTGTTAAAAAGTTTGTATGAAGAGTAGAGCACTTTTTTTTGATTGACTCACAAAAGTGGAGACCTAGTAAGCATTTGGAGAGTCCCAGCAGCCCACCCCAGACAAAAATTGCACAGCTACACCACACTACACTACACCGCCAACATAGATGCCTTGGATTGGAAAATCCAAGGCATCATTGGATGTAAACCCTTGGACAGATCTTGTCTGAGGATTTGATCCAAGGTAAATTTTGGCACAATAAATTACCTCGGATCAAAACCTTGGATAGATTCTGTCCAAGGATTTGGATCTAATGATACCTTGCATTTGCCAATCCAAGGCATCTTTGTTGGTGGTGCTACCAGGTACTTGGTGGGTCCCTGGGTAGCTATGGGCCACCAACACGTTGTCTTGGGAATAGCTTGCTATGCCACAATCTATACAGAAGTTGCTGATTTTGCAATGCAACACTACCCCACATGCTAGATGAACCTGGTATTTGCCCCACCACACCTCACTGCAGGGCCATAAATTACATATCAAGAATTTGACTGGGACCCTGTGAAGTGTATCTGGAATTTATTCAGGTAGAAATCAAGATAACTGTAGCATTCATGAATTCTTTCAGCTACACTATCCTATGATATCAGCCACAAGTAGTTTAGCTGTCTTTATGTGCCTTGTAATATGCAAGGAAAGATGAATAACTTTATTTTTTGTCCCCCTATATTCTGAAAAGCTCCAGAAAGATCTGTGATTTCAAGCAGCAGGGAAAATATTATCTGGTGGTCAGGAAAATCTTTGTTGCTATACCAAGGAGATATGTCCAGTTGAAAAGCTTGTGACAAAATAACCATGGCTTGAATGATACTCATGAGGTATAACTAAGTTTGTGTCTATCTGGGTTGCTGGAACATCATGTGATCAACAACACTAACAACCAATATAGGTCTATCACCTGGTCATGGCCATTCAAATGGTGGTGATAGCATGAGAAAGTGTATGGTGGCAACCATCAGGCAGCAAGAAGCCACAGACCGGGTAATTTGCAGTAACAACAAAAAAAACTTTTATTGTGGCTGTCTTGCTGCTATAAAGATCCAAAAAATCAAGGACTTCAAAAATTTGTCCTCTGAGGAAACTTTTGGATAGCCTCAAACAAGAGGACCCCAAAAATATATTGATTTGTGAATTGAATAATATTTGTGACTCCAGGGATATTTTCAAAATATTATTTAATCAAGTTGCTCTTGATGGTTGTCACCATGCCTCTGTTGTGCTTTTTTGAGCTAGATCTTAGGCAGGCACTTCCTGGCTTATGTGATATTGTCAAAGTGCCAAGGGATTGCTAGAAACAAACTGAGACAGCTATGTTACACTAAGCTACCAGACACTTAGTCAACAGAAATTATGCCTTCAGGATAGTATAGCTTGCCAAGCTACACTACACTACTTACCACTGTAGCTGGGTACTGCACCTGTACACTACACTAAAGGGTAAAATTAATCCAACACACATACCACCACCAAACCATGCCTGAATCTGCTTCATCATTGAGTTGAACTTTGTCTTCAAATCCTTGAAATAGGAAAATGCAGTCTCTTCCAAATCAGTCTATTCAGGAATGCACCACATGTGGACAAAGAAGGTGATACAGTTTTGCTCAATGACTCTTCTGCTGAAGACAAGAATCGGAAGGAGGTGGACCTCTGCATGTGAGTGATGTTGTATCTTCAATAAATTAATCAATGATATACTAAATCACAAGCCTACCATATCATCAAAGGTGTTTTTGCCACTGAATCTGTGTTTTCCATCTTTATCTGTGGTGAGGGTGCATCTTCAAAAAGACAACAAAAAGCATCCTGGCATCTCCAAATCAAAAATCCGTGCCCCCCACAGCCAGCCAAACTTGCCCAACACTTGCCCACAAGCAGCCAGTCCATCATCATGTGGTTCATCTAAACATAAAGGTCAGGCCAGACAGCTGGGGCACCAGCCCTGACTACCACAGTCTTCTTTTCTCAGCAACACAGGGTTGGGGTTGGCACTGTTGGCACCGGGGCATGGCAGCTTGTAAAGGCGACCGGGTCTAGTCGAGGCTGGAGTGTCACGGGGCTGACCCCTACGTGAGGGTCGGGTCATAGCCGTACAACCATGTCGGCAGCAAACTCCGATGACTGATTGCCCTCCGCATTTATGATCAAGCAATGTCAGACGCTCCTGAGACCACACACACCAACGTCGACCTTCAGCTACTCCCCAATGGATCCAAAGTTGAAGTTCCCAAATGCGATAATAAATCAGAAGACCCAAAAGTAGAAGATAACTCGGAAAAGAAAAAGAGAAATAAAATGCGTGGAAGGATGAACGATAGTCCTGATACACAACTTTCGAAAACATTGTCATATTTATTAAGACACGGCGCTGCCAAAGAAGGATTAAAGATGAGATCGGATGGGTTTGTGAAAATAAATGATCTAGTGAGAGATTCATATAAAAATACTAAAACAACCCACGCGTCGTGATCGAAGAATCCAAAAGTCTTGAACGAAAGAAAGAAGAATGGAGTGTTTGATTTGAATGTTCATCTCTTGTTCCCTTCACAGTTAGCTCGTCCAAAGTTAAAAGGGATAGGATTGGGTGATATCGAACGTATTGTTGGAAAAGATTCAAAGCAAAGATATGCCATGATTCGTGAACCACCGCCGGGTGGATCCGATTCCTCCTCATCCGACGAGATCGTTTACATTCGAGCTAACCAGGGTCATTCAATTCAGGTGAATCCATTTCCTTCTCTACTTGGTTTTCTTTCTCCATGTTCATGTCAATCGAATTTGTTATATTCAGATTCTGATCATTACCTTTGGATTCGTAGGTTCCCGAACTCGACCTTGTTCCCATCCTTGACCCTGCAGACATACCAACAGTCGTTCACGGTACTTACATGAAATTTTGGGATACGATCCGTGAGTTCCGATATCATATCACCAGTCTTTTCGACTTCACAACGAGGCCATACCACAATGTCTTCATCTGGGAAAGCTGACATGAATTGACCCTCGAGTTTCCAGTTCTCGAAGGACTTAAACCAATGAAGCGGACTCACATTCATTTTGCATCGGGCTTAATTGATCAACCGGGAGTTATCAGTGGTGAGTGGAGATTTCATTTTGAAGGTTTTGGTCATCTTCATGATCCCAAGACCACAAAGCAGACCCTGTCTGTCTTTCGTTGAGGGAAATGATGCTGAGTCGTCTGATGATGGCTTTAGGTATGCGTGCGTCTCGTGAGATAGATATCTACCTAGACGTCCCAAAATGCATTTCAGGTAAAAACCCACATTTGGTCAAAGATGTCTCCATTTCAAGAAGATTACTGACTTGTTCGCTTCTTGATAATCTTCCTCCCAGCTGGCATTCTTTTCCATCGATCTAGAAATGGAGTCATCTTATCTCAAGGCTTGCCAGGTTCTAATTCTATCCCAAGTACTTATTTTCAAAAAGTGATACATACATCTGGAAAAGTTCTTTACCCCACTGGTATTTCATCATGACCACTTGATGGAGGTTTGATCCATGGCATCCCAAGTGATCGCGGCTAAAATATCAATGCAGATTGATGGTCAGCATACGCGTCATATGTAATACACTTGCAAGATGCGGCCAATTTGAATTGAAGATGAACTTGCCACCGCACCTTGAAGTTTCCGCAAGTCAGAAAGTAGTGCTTGAGGTTGGAGCATGTGGTGTCCCAAACCATCAAACGTCACTCAAATATATCAAAATCACGCGCGTGTATGTCAAATGGCGAACAAATATACAAACAACGACAGAGGGATCCTGTTTATCTAAATAACTGAACAGAAAATAATCGCACGCTGATCAACTAAGACTACAATCCCATTGGACAAATGTATTAACGGACCAAATTCCAGGACAAGAAAGATTGATGATAGTAAAAACAATAGACATAAGCATAAACGGTATGAGAGACTTGTGAGTGGAGAATAAAATCCTTGTCCTCATTGAGGACAAAAGTCAGAATTGTTATAAACCACGCAATATAATCATCCCATTTATCAGAAATCACCAATATCAATATCAATGTGAACCCGACTGGCAACCATTTCTTCAAATCGGGTAGGTGGCCCTTTAGCTTTAGCAGCAGCTACAGCCGTGGCTGAACTCGGATTGACTTCCTCAGGTCGCGGAGAGGCGTTTGGATCGGATGCGGAGGGCGTGGCCCGTGACGGGCTACCAGACCTAAAATTTGGATTATTCAATACAAGTTTCGGTATCACATGCAAGCAAATGGCTTACTTAGTCTCGTAGGTCATCCTTGGGTTGGTTTTCACTCTTGCACTCGGGTCAGGTCTGACAGCATGGCTTGTGCCATGTGCCTTCATATGTTGTCTTCGAAGTTCTGATGCTGCGATTTCTGCCCGACGGATCTCTTCTCGATTGGCTCGCCGGTTGCGCTCATTTAGTTCTGACATGAGTGTATCAGACTTGACAACAGGTGCGCTAGCTTGTTCCAAGAGTGAATTGAGTCGTTCTACAAGTTCAGTGTTATTCTTTGCAGCAGCTTGATCTCTTTCACTCTCCAGCCTTAGTCTCTCTGAGATCGTCAAAGTGGTGGGGCCTTGACCTTGAGCACGCATAGCCTTCTTGGCACGGACTTGAAGAGTAATGGTTGCCTGTTAGACCAGAAAACAGATGCAGGCAAAAATTGGACGATATCAGATCAAGCTCTCGGCAAGAGTGAGAAGACACATAATAGAGTCCTCACCTCGTCTTTGACCCAGTCCTGGTATTTTATTATGCTGTTTAGTTTCCGACTGATTTCCTTCTTCGTGGGGATCGGGACTTTGAACTTCTGACATTCACCCACTAGGAATAACCATTCATTCTGGTGGTGCAGATACAAAATCAAAAGAATGTACGGAGGGCGTTGCAATCTGGGGACTCACCTCTTGGATCGGCGAGTTAGATATCCTATCCAGTGAGATCACCTTCGAGGAATTAGCAATCACTACATTTAAGGTCTTGGTAGTCGCCTGATTCTCGACCTCGTAGTACTTCTGATTCTCGATATCAACTTTTGAATGAAGCTTCCAGTCAGCATCCAAAATCTCGCAAGAGGGTAATCAGGTCGTCATCTCATCTCACATTTAACTTCAGCTACACGATACTTCACTTCACGCTTCGGATCATCTTTGGCAAATCCAACAGATACCCGTACCCACATCCCTTTGACATAGTCTGAGAAAAAGTCGGTGCAGCATAGTTCTGCCGCCCGCGTGCGAGTGAGCGTAAGGGAGCGGATATCATCGAGGGAAGCGTCATCTAGATTTGTCTTCTCCGCCGCTTTTCGAGAGTTGCTTTGTTCATAAGCGATATCCTGCTCCTCAGCCAAATCGGCATCACCCTCATCGGATCGATCCCAGCCCGCGTCATCGCTTCGCTGCTTTGTTACTTGGTTTGCATTTGGATCATCCGGCTATCAAGTGGAGGAGATAGTTGAGTATGTAGGATCGGCAGATGGATCTTTGAGACGAGAATGCGTACTTTGGGGCGTTTTCCTTTAGCTTGCCTCTTCAATTTCAATTCATCTAATTTTTGAGCTTTCTCATGAGTAGTCCCAGTTCTACTCTTTTCTCGACCACTACTTCGTTTACTAGACTGCTCATCTCGTGCTCTGACCATATTTTTGACATTTTCTCGATCTCGAATCTTTTGCAATTCGTCTTGCCGTTCACCCAAAATTGCCTCGCGTTCTAATTCGGACAGGGATTGGATTCGCATCTTGTCACTGAGATCGATATAGATGCCTTCGTAAGGAAAAGGGTTGCTGTTGACAGCTCGGCTCTCTTGCTCTTCCTCTTCATCATCAGACTTTGCGACTGAACCGAAAACAGAATGAAAGTTGAGAAATCCAGAAAATCAGATGAAGTGTTGAATTGTTTGAGCTCACCCTGAACAGGCATAGCAGCCTCTGAACCAGAAGACATTTCCATATCTGATTCACTACTGTTGTCCACTCAAAGAAGAACGACAAAATGATGAATGGTGAGGTAGCAGTGAGGAAGAAAGATGAGAATGACTGACTCCATGTCCACTTTTTTTCTACGTTTTATCTTTTTTCCATTTTGAAGTGACTTTCGAGATCGTTTTGTGGATAATATTGGAGGCTGGGTGACATCGCCAGCCAGAGCAAGAAGTTCATTGTCGATATCAGACATGCTGGACCTACTGGCTAGAAGGCTTTCTTGAAGCGGGTGATTCGGTTTTAGGATTGATTTTGATATTTCCCTCGAAAATTGAAGTTGAAAGTTTGAAGTTGGATGAGGATGAGAATGAGAATGAGAATGAGTTGTGGGTCTGGTTGGTAACTGGGCAGTGGAAAAGGTGATTCAAGATTGCAAACTGCAGCCACCACATCACAAAGTCAACCTATCACATGTGAGACAGACTTTGGGAAAGCCTTTGGACAGGGTGAAAGTTGAAACATCCTTAGCTTGTGAACTATGTCGTACATGTCACCCACCAGCTTGCC
>MWRL01023253.1:0-14559 GCA_002157085.1 Melampsora occidentalis | reverse complement strand
TGTGCCCTGGTTGGCCCTGATTGATTTCTGGAGGCTCTCGGGTCTATCGGTTCCGGCCACGAAGTTTCAGGGCCGGGTCACAGCCCTAGTCCCATGAGACTTGAGGGATTTCACACAGATGACATTCGGTAGGATGTATCATATGAGCATATTCCTATACTGTGAAGTTATATTTCCGTCTGGTTCGATTTCAATGTGTTCGCGGTCGTCTTACTTTGCAGTCGATTTTCGAGTTTGAAACTTAATCATCATGATTTCTCGCCAGGCTGCTTATAAACACTCCATCTCACTTGATCATCGAGCTAATCAAGCCAAGCGTCGGCTCGATGCTCTTCGTGATCAAAGGGCCGTGAGTGATGGGTCTTACCATTCTGAGCGAATCGTCAATCGACATCGAGCTGGATAGCACAACAAAAGAACTCGAGCTGATATAGCTTTCAGAGGCGTTCCAATGCATTTGATCGCATACGCGGGATTGAAGACCTCGTTTTGTCTAGTGACTCGGACTCGGAGGACGAGCGCTTCCAAGATGCAGATGAAAGTCAACTGGACTCTTCGACCAGCTCTAACAATCAGCCAGGGATCACTCCTCCAGGGATCTGTCCCTCTCAGAGTGATGCCATCCTTACAAACCTGGCAATTACCTCAAACACCGATAGTAGGAAGTACCGACGATTCGCTAATAGATGTATGCGTGGGGAGCTCCTCGATCTCTCTGGTGGTTTACCAGACGGATTTGAAGAGGATTGGCTGATGGTGGGACCAGTCCCAAAAGGCCAACGATGCTTGGCTCTTACTTCCCAATTTTCATCTTCAAGTAAATCATGCGGTTCAGGTACGATCTCATAACCTTTCCCCCACCATATCTTGGGCTCGGCATCGTGCGCATTCTTCTTTGGTTCTCTTTGTGACAATTTTGATTGAAGCTTCATTGTTCCGGCGTGATTCCCAAAGCTTGTGACCCCAAAGGTAGAAGACTAAACACATTGATCTTATCGCGTACGAAGGCTCATGTCTTGGGCTATTTCCAAACCGTGGTTCCATTGGGGTGTATCCTGGATTGTATCTACAGTCGCGAAACAAGAGTGCTGTGGATACTCGATGTATTGAAGTGGAAAGACCAATCTTTCATCGACTGTGAATCTGATTTCCGGTAATTGAGACCTATAAGCCTAAACGTATCAGCAATTTCAACAAAAACTAATTTATACACTTTCAAGGTTTTATTGGAGAGATACGAAGCTTCAAGAGTTGGAAGTTCAGTCACTCTCAAACCCAAATCACTTGCTCGTAGCTCCTGTGCCCTACATTCCAACATGCTCGAAAGCTGGCACGGTAGCCCTAACAAACGCACTTCTTGCCAATAAGAAGGCAACAGCTAAGCTCACGATCTGGTCTGCAATCGATGATTCATCGAAGGAGGTTGAGATTCCTCATGAAGCTGATGGGTTACTCCTGTACATCAAATCCGCTACATATGAGTCTGGGGAGACCGTGCTGGCTGGATGGGTACCATTGCTACTAAACGAGTCTGAGCAAACGGATGAAGTCGGTGTTGCAAAATTGAACGCGTCAGTAGATCCTTATTTCTTGATTCTGATCATGATGATAGGATCTTTCAAATCACTGATTGACATGCCTACAAATTTTCCAGTCTGTGTGAAATTGATACCCAGATGCAAGAGTAAGACGTTTTAACGGAGCGGCAGATTGAATGTTCTATTTTTCGATTCCTCATTTCCTTTCATCTCCAAAGAGGAGAGGCCAAAGTCAAAAATAATTGGCCAGCTTTTTTACATGTTTCCCATTCTCAATGTTTGATATTTCCAATATTATTGATATCAAGTATTGGTTGATCTCTATGATAATACACTTTTATTGCGCTCAAGATAAGCAATAGGCTTTTATATGGTGGCTATCTTTCCATTTCTCAAGCTGATCAATCGGTTTTGCAAGTCTTTGGCATAGAAAACAGCGTGTGCTTCACAAAGCCATAGAGTTATAGTCGCCCACCCTTCCTTTAAAGTCGTGAACAAATCTGAATTTGTGAAATCTTGTCAGACGGCTCTTAGTCTGAGGTGATCTCAAGATCGTTCACCGAGTGACTTGTTTTACTCCCTTCGAGGAAAATTGATCAAAAAACACTCAAGAAAGTATCAATCGTCCATAACGAGAGCAGAAAATCAATGTGAAAGTTGTTTTGATCAAAGCTCATGAGAATCAGATCAGACAGAAGGTTTTTTGGGTGTTACGCATGTGCTGCGCTCTGCTCGATCTTCTTGAATAAAGTTGACATATTGACATACATAGGACTTTCCTGGACCTATTTGCCCAGTGTATGACTCAGACTCAGTGAAAGGAAACCATGAATGTGGACGTCCCCTTACACAGCAATCCAGACGGGACTAACCAGGCCATCACCGTATAAATATACCCAGACAATCATTTACGAAATTCACGAGGCTTGACTTCACAATCAAGACAAAGCGAACACAGCAAGTGGTGTGATCCGCATGAGCTATCAAATTGGCGTACGGAAAATCTCGGCTCTTACTGATAAAATGAAGCCAAATATTCGAACCTGCTTGTACTTGGTCAACTCTCTAAACTCTTAGTCCACGGCTAATGTACAAGGTACTCTTAAGGCGGGCAGACATAAAAATTGGAATCAAAAATTTAGGAGGATAGTGTGATTGAGCGAAATTGAGAGACCAATTGGTCTATGGACGGATTTACTCATTGATTGAATTAATCTAGACTTTGAGGTTATCTTTGCTTGAGTGCGAGTTGAAGTACCTAGATTCTATAAAAGCTGGGTTGGTGGGCTGTCAATGTCAAAGGCCAGACTTCAAAACTCTTTTTGCGCCTTTGATAATCACCTCAGTGTTAGACTTTCGAAAAAAATATCATCTTTAAAGAACTATCTCAAGAATCAGATCAAGATGAAGTTATCCGATTTTAACCGTAAACAGTTGACCGTCTCGAATGGAATGAAATAAAGTTCAGCTTTTCTTTTCTTTTTCTTTGAAGATTTGAAGGTGTCATTGACATGGGTACTGAATTTCCGGGTTTTGAATTCTTCAAATGATTGATCTCAATGAAGGCTACATTGATCAAGCGCCTCCTGCTTGTATAGATACGCGCGAGACCGTGATCTGTTTCCATGGATTTTTACGTACAAAGATTGGCTTTGATCGTATAAATTTTTATCTTTATAACTTTGGGTATGCTACTTGCTCTCGAGTTGGCAAGAACTCAAAGTAGAAGTCCTTTTATAGCTGACATGAGGTTTCACTCAGATATCAAAAATGGTTTCAAACCCCTGAAGCCAATGCTACAATTGATCCACATGTACGCGAATGTATGGTGATGGCTTACTGGATCATCTGGTCTGGCGCTTGGAATCCTGATGATGGCTTATGGTCTCACGAAGGAAACCTTGAAAAGATGATACTTGAAACCATTCTGAAGCTTCAAGCTGCCGAAGTTCCATCTAGCGTAAAACCCTCATCTCTAACCAGCCAGAAAGAGAGAAAGAAACTGATTTGTTTTCAAATTCGAAATGGCCTTACAACAGGAGCTTCAAGAGTATGTTGATACATTCACAAAGGGTGGAATGCAAGGACCGCTTTCGTGGTACAAAGTAAGCGCATTCACGTGTACTTAATTTCCATGTCCGTTTGATTTTGTTATACGTTGATCTCACCTTGTGAATCTACAGACTCGCGTCCTGAATTTCCATGACAAAGTAGATGAGTAAAGATTCCCAAGTAAAGTGAGATCCATCCATACTGGACAGACTTCTGACTCATCTTGGTGCAGAAAATCATTTGCCTGTGACCTTCCCACCCAACGTTCCCTGTCTGATGTTAGCAGCCACCAATGATGGAGCCTTGCCACTCAAGATCACCGATCCTGCCAAGCTCGCACCTCTCTTCCCGGACAATAATGTAGAGAGAAGTGATGGAGAGGTCAGATCATTGGCTTTTAGAGGTAACTTTCTGAAATGTATTCAGATGGATTTTGTTTGATTGAAACTGATAGCAGACAAAAATCGTTTCGATTGGGTTTTTAGGATCCCAGAATTCGTCACGAAGTAGTCAAGACTGACGGGGATTGGGTTGATGCTCAGTGTGGGCATCAAAAAAACTCTACTTATGTAAAAACTCCAATCTCGGAACAAGTCAATGTTTCTGTAGTAGCTTGAGTACAGACATGGTAAAGCGTTAGAATGAGACGTTTCCGGTGTTCAATCATTCAACAAAAACGTCTTTTCACAGGATTTATTTTCTTTCCAAAAAGAAAGGCGCTTTTCACAAATCATGTTAAAAAGAAAACCCTTCTCTTAAAAATCATGTACCTCCAATTTTGTATGTTGTACCAGTAGTAATACTATATTTCTGCGACTTTGGTTTGATTTGAACCAATTGACTTGTCAATTTACAATATTGTGTTTTTTTTGTAAGTAAGCGTACAGCTAGCCTTACATATCAAAGTGAACCATTCATAGTAACAGTGCCAACAGCCATTGGTGTCTCCAATAGGGTATACTAAAGCTGCAGACCATTGTGGTATAATTGCAACCCGGTTCTAGGGTTACCAAAACCCATTCACGATGTCCGTGAGGAGAATTCACATGGTACCAAGGATGGACAACAGATTGGGCTATTTCATGAAACATGTCCAAAAATGATGATTCTGAACAGACAATTTAAGACAAGGCGATTATGCGCGCATGTGTATTGCGAAGTAATGTTGTGATCGCGGGTTTACCACATCAAGATGACAGATTATAATTGAGATGACACCATAGTATGCAACTCTTCATTTTTGACTTTTTAGATAAGTAGGCTAAGATATCGAGGCTTTTTTCCACATTGCATTTTTCACACACTCACTGACTCGACTTGCCTAACAAAATGATACACTGAAGTTTAAAAGTGACGACATGATAAAACTGGCTGTACATGCAGATAAGGAAAACAGGTAGCGAAAATTCATAGTACTGTTGTGAAATGTTCAGCTATGGAACTAGAAGGAATTTATGGGACGAGATATGATAGAAGAAATTTGGAGAAAGAATGCATCACTGCACAAAAGATTCATCACTGCAATGGCTCACTACTACTCGAAAGTCTGGAAAGATGTAAATAAACGCTGATTGATCACGAAGTGAATTTGACGCGAGTAAGGTGATTGCAAAACATAATGAGAAGGACATGCGGCGTGATGTAAAAAGATTTTTATTCATTAGTATCCTATTAGGCTTTATCATTTGATGAGGGAAAGGGGATGAGGAAGCTTACTCGGTTCCATAGCCCTCCATGGAGATGAGTTTCAAGTTCCCACCAAAGTACTGGGCATAGAGTCTTGCAATCGGTAATCCATAACCTACACAAGAAACCCAAGAGGAAAACGATGGTGAACAGGGACCGACAATTGAGACTTCTCTGGCGCGCGAAGTTAGGAATCAAATTCAGACTAACCAAACCCAGCCATGGGCGCTTTGAAGTCCGTGCCTCCAAAGTTCTGTTCCAACCCTTGCGTTTGTGCTGTCGTGTACATGTAAGTCCATACCAAGGGTACCGCGCTACGCGGAATCCCTCCTCCTTCATCCGAGATCTTGATGGTGATGTCCTCTTCACCATAAGCCACAATGACTTTGATGGCAGGGAACTCATCCGAATCAACCCCATGCTTTTCAACCACAGCACGCAGGGAATTCTTTACAACTTCAAACACCATGTGATTCTTTGGTCCACAAACAAGGGTCGTAAGGGTGTCTTTGTCAACATCGTCATTTATGTTGTTCTCCAGAAAGAAGTTTTGTACTTACCAGATGGCTGGGTACATACATAAAAGTCAAATCTTTGGGACAGACCAACTGAACTGTTGGGGCTTTAAATAAAGCATAGTGCTCCTCACAGATGAAGACTGCATTGTCGATAGCCTCTCGGCAGATTTGATATATATTGGTGTTTGTGCAGATCACACCAACGTAGTCCGAGTGAGGCTCGAGTTTGTTCAAAGCAATATGTTGACCGATCAAGACTCTGATTCCGATTCTGGACATATAAAATCGATCAAGAAATGTTTGAATCGATCGATCGATGACTCTCGACGTCGCAGGAATCTTCGATTTAGCAGGTCCTGACAAGAACTCTTTGTACTCCAAAACTCCCTGGGCAATAGTCGTAACTACCGGATCGTGCCGCCGTTTGATGACTGATAAAGTTTGAGTAAATTTCTCGTTGTAATCGTAGACTTCTGGTGGCCAGGTGATATTACCAAGATCGACGTAGTACCTACACACATCTAAGTTGTATCAATTACTGTATCCTTCTTGTAATCAAGCTGGTCTAATTCGGTTTGAAAACCAGGAAATATGAAACGTACCTGTGGGCTAAACCAACCCTTTGTCTCCCTGCTGTCTGCAGTAAAGGCTTTTGCATGTGTAGTGGTAAACTGGGATTGGGTGTGCTGGCTGGTAAGGGAGTTCCTTTCTCTACGGCTTTATCAAACTGAGCCATGATCGCGGGCGGAAGTTCTGGTTTCGGGAATTCCACAAGTTCCTAAAAAAGAACAATCACGCCGTGGAGTAGAATATGATCAATATAGGCAGTGCGTGTATCAGAAAGACAGTCCAAAACGTCAACTCCTCATTGCCGGTCGCAGAGACTGACCTCGAAAGACTGGGCGTACCAATCGCGAACTTTGAGAATGCTCGGCATCTCGTTCAATCGGTTCGGTAGCTCATTCAATTCTTTCACCCGGTGCGCCAATCTGATAGGTAGCTCCTCTGCTCATCAGCAAGCAGGATAACAAACCAAATTCGCATATGTCAATCCAAATCTTTCTCTTCGGAGCAGTCTTTATCTTCTCGTTTTCAATTTCACGAGTTGGCTGCGTACCATGAATGAATTCACTAGCTCGCAACAATGTTCCCGCAGACGGGTTTTGTCCTGCAGCAATGTTGGAGGTCCAATTAGTACAGCCTCTTTACCGTGCTTGGATCGAAGGCAGAGCCGCATGTCCAAATCAACGTACCAAACATGACCATCTGCCGTAAGGAAACACCTGTCTGGTTTCATCCATTCCGATCATAGAGCAATATATTCGTCAATGACGGGAAATCAAAGTTTCATGTGTTCAGAGTTTCGAGTGAGTCTACTGACTTGTGGGAAGGATGCAAAGTGGGTGATTTTGTCCTTGAGAGCCTGCGTCAGTTTCCATGAAGCCATCTTTGAGCCAAGTGTCCGAGTGAGCTTGGTGAAGTTGCAGATCAGGTCGATATATCGCTTGGTTTCACTTTGATAGAACGACTATGAGGAATGTCGGTTGAAGGGTTCAAAGTGAAAGTACTATTTGTTTACATCAGAGTGGTCACTGGTGTCATCCACACAGATCCAAACAGATCCAAACTTCAATTGCTGTTCATCGGGTGCTTCGGAAAATATCACACGACTCATCTTTGTGACACACAGTCCGACACGCGGGTATGTCACACACTCGTGACTCGAGTGACTCTCGACAAAAAGCTCGGCACCCCTGTACTTCGAAAACCAACCTAAGCGCGAGGGACTGTGTGAATAGGTGTGAGCTTGATGAAAGAACTGAGCAGGGTTTACACCAATTAAATCTCAGAATGCTCACTGAATACATGCAATTTTTGGCAACAAATTCATCTTGAGATGTCTCGCCACCCACACCCAGTCAATCATATTTTGTACCACTGGCTACTTCCAACCTATTGTCAGCAATAGTGGTAAGATGACTTCACCTATTATCATGAAATTAGAACTGATTCAATTGCATAAAGGATACTATATACTCACATCTTTCTAATTTAGAATTCACGAGTAAAGCTCATCATTCCCATCAACATATTGTTTATTACATAGAGAAAAAAAACATATATCTAAATTTCAGATGAATAAGGAAAATGTGGAAAAGAAGGAACAGAAGAATGAGCAAATTTTACGATTTCCTTTGGGCTTCTTGATTATCTTTGCACCTCAGTTTACCTTTTACTCGTTCTTTCACAAAAGAAAGTCTCTTTGACGTGGTTCATTTCATGCACAACATGGGGAAATGCGCAAAACAATGATCCTCTTCAACTTCGAGAAAAGTTTCGTAGTTGTTACCGTCCGAGATTGGAAAAAACGATTGTCTTACATTTTTTTTTGAAAATCTACAAATCGGAAGCTAGGTATCAATAACCAAAAAACTTGATCATTGGTGCCTAGGCTACAAAAAGACTGAAAATTTCTTTCATTCACTCACTCTATTAACTCGGTCACCCGATGACAAATAAAAGATGAAAATTGGTACATTAAACAAAATAAAATTAGGACTCATTCCACCGTCACACTCTTGGCCAAGTTACGAGCTAAAGAAAGCAACAACAATAACAGAAACGTTAACAACTGGATATCTTAGAGCAGATGAGGAAGAGCCAAGCGCAATACTTACGGAAATCGACATCAACACCTCTCAAGCTGATTGAGCGAGGAACAAACAGATATTTAAGGATCAGATGAAAGTCCCCAGAGTAATTGAAGGAATTGTAAAGGACTTACATAGCAATGTGGTAACTAAGTAATTGCATGGGAATGATAGCTAGGAGACCTTGTAAGCAATCGACTGTCTGCGGGACTCTCAATATTCTGGTAGAGTCTGCAGCTGTCAACCCAGTGTCACCCTCGTTGGCTATGACAATTGGGGAACCTTTACGAGCAGTGACCTGTTGGAGAGCCGATTGCACCTTGGGGTAAAGTGAATCTTTTGTCATGATTATGATCACAGGCATACTTTCAAACACAACCACAGAGCAAAAGGAAGCACATCTTCGATCAGTAGCTGGTCTCTAGAGAATGATGAGAGTATGAGAGAAGACAATCCCAAGTCTTACTTTTCATCAATGAGCGCAAGGGGACCGTGTTTGAGCTCTCCGGCCAAGATACCTTCTGAGTGCCTATTGTTCAAAATTGTCATTTGTTAGTATAGAACAACGGGAAGGTTCAATATGAGATGAAAGGCTACTAACATGTACGTCAACTCTTTGACTTTTAGAGCAGCTTCAAGACAAGTTGCATGTTGATAACCACGACCCATGATCAGCAAACTTCGCTCCTTACTGATTGTACCAGCTAGCTGTTGAATCTCCTTGTCTTGCGTCAAAATCTCTCGAATTTGACGGGGTAGCTCATGGAGTCCATCAATGATTTGGTTGCGACGTTCAGTCAATGACATTCGATCTTCCGATAGTTGAATAGCCATCATGACTAGAGCAATGTATTGAGAGGTGTAGGCCTTGGTTGATGCTACTCCGATTTCTGGACCGGCATTGATGTGGATTCCACAATGAGTCTCACGAGAGATAGTTGAACCGACAACGTTCACCACTCCCACATTGAGTGCGCCACGCTCCAAGCAGTATCGCATGGCCAAGATTGTGTCGGCGGTCTCTCCTGATTGAGAAACAAAAATACAAGTATCATCTCTGAAGATGGGAGTGCGACGGTCCAAAAAGTCGGAGGCTAACTCGATCGACACTGGAATCTCAGTAAGCTCTTCAAAGATTGCCCGAGTCTACATGGAAGGTCAAGAAAAACAAGTAAGCTTGTATGAATTTTGAAAATAGCGAGGTGGAATTGACACTCACAGCCAAGCACGAGTGGAAACTAGTACCACATGCCACAAACACAATCCGCCTACATCTCCTGATTGTGGGCAAATACGCCTTGAGACCACCAAGATTGATTCGACCGGTATCAAAGTTGACACGACCTCGCATGGTGTTGACAACTGATTCGGGCTGCTCATAGATCTCCTTTTGCATAAAGTGATCAAAGTTGCCTTTCATAATAGCGGCTAACTCCATTTCGAGAGTTTCGATCGCTCTGACTGAGGATACTCCATCGTTTCGTCGTAAACGGTGAATGTGGAACTCTCCTTCAGCGATATGTGCGATATCGTCGTCCTCGAGATAAAGTACACGCTTGGTGTGTTCCACAATAGCCGAAGCATCAGACGCGATGAAGAACTCGATGGGTTGGGGTACTCCATCATCAGAGACAAACGCTCTAGACTGAGATCGGATCAACTTTGCGCCACCTGGTTTGAGTCCGCCTTCCGTGGGTGGGGCAAGTAGACCAGATTTCGTTTGGGAGGCAGCATCAGTGGGCGAAGAGAGAGATTCGACCTCTCCTTCGTTAGGACCAGCTACCTCAACGTCGACAAAGTCAACTTTCAATTTTTTCTCGGTTTTTACACCGATCAGCACCGGGGAACCACGACGGCAAACAACGATTTCGTCGGGGAAATGCACCGATTTGAATACAAAAGCAAATGCACCTTCCTGTGGAGTCGACCAAATGAGAAATCAAAGATATTGTCAGACATCACGTAAAGGGCGATCAAATGAGATTCTGTTGGGGTGAGTTTGAGAAAAAGAGATAGACTGACGAGCTCTTTGATCACTCCTTTGATTAAAGCGGTGAATGTTAAATTCTTGCCCTTACTATTGTCAAACAAGAACTTGCACAACTTGGCAGCTACCTCAGTATCGGTCTCAGTTTCAAATTCGTATCCTCTCTTTTCAAGTACCAATCTAAGCTCTTTGTAGTTCGTGATGATTCCGTTGTGAACAACAGTGAATTCATTGGTAGCATCTGATCGATGAGGGTGACAGTTGAGGGACGAAGGTTGACCATGTGTAGCCCATCGGGTATGAGCCATGGATGATTGAATTAAGAATTGCTTATCGAAATCGACAGTAGCTTGTTCCGTATGAGCTCTTAGAAGCTTGACCTTGCCCACTTGTTTGAAGATGAACACCTCTCCAGGTTTGTCGCCATCCACCTCAATACCTGCATGATGACCATTTAGGTGAGAAAGATGAAAGCTTTTGAACGATGAGATAGTGAAATACTACTGACCTGCAGAGTCATAACCACGGTATTCTAACCTTTGTAAGCCATTCAAGAGGGTCTCAATGATGTAACGCCGATCCTGAAAAGAGTTTGAAGTCAGCATGGAATCAAAGGAGATCATCAGACTAGTTTTTAGTGAAACACCAACCTTTTCGACTAAGAAAGAAGCATAAGCAAAGATACCACACATCTTCTTGGAGAGTTAGGATGATGAAGAGAGATTCGATCAGATAGAAAGTTGATGAGATATGAAGTGGATGTAGTTCAGGATAACGAAGAGTGTAGTACAAAATGATATTTAAATCTTTCAGTAGGTTTATTGGATTGATTGATTGATTGGTTTACTTATTAAATACTCAAGTTGAAGAAATTGGAAGGAATCCTTTTAATAAATTGGATTAACTCAAAGAACACACTAAATCAATTCACAGTCAGAGTTAGTTAGTTGACGAGTTGAGGAAGTGCCAGTGCCACTGACAAGTGGTGAACTTAAGTAAACTTTCAAGCTTATTCGATCGGGTGGTTTTACAGAGCATTGACCACTTTCTGTATTCACCGTTTGTTCACGTGTGACGTCATCGATCGTTCACAAAGTGGTTGGTAGAACAGTAGTGATGGAATACTCTTTTGTCGTCGCTATGTGAACACCACTCAACTGAAAATGCCTTCTTGCCTTTCTCTAAACTCTTCATCTTCACGCCATCACTAAGATTTAACCTGATCTAAACAGTACTCATCGTCATCCCACAGTCGCCGAATCATGGATAACATTTCCCTGCACCATCCATCTCACATTCATGATCTTTTCTTTGTCGACTACATAGTCTACAACCAATTGTTGTACAAGGAGGTGGTGACATATGTACACCCAAAGTCGATGCATGGTCCATAGCCCAGTTCTTCTTGGCTATGTTCAATCCGACGACCGTCCACAGCAACCCGAGCCTTCCGTTCACCCGTCTCCCCCTGGAAGCCGACCCTTTGTGAATTTTGCTTCAAAGATTCAGTTAACTTACATATCCCATTTCGAGATCCTTGTGACTCGTGAGAGCGCGATACAGAAAAGATGGATACGCAATTTGAGGATCCAAGGCAGGGGACTTGAAAGGATGTGGTCATTCTACCTTTCTCAGTCACGACACACTTCTCGGGTGACTCTGGAGGATGATTAGTCCATACTCTCTTGCCATGTCTACGCAGTATCGTCTCATCATCTCGCGGTGTCCACAGCTAGTTAAATGCACATCAGGAGCAGCGACTACAAGGCCTTCATGAAGCCCAAGTCTTCTGATGTGCTTTCTTTGCTTAAGGATTGGGTTATTGATGGCGAGTGGTTGATGAGGCACTACATACATATCTGTCTTGCAATTTCAGCACGGTAGGCTCGGCTATCAAGGATGAGATCAATTTGCGTTGAAGATCCATGTGATCTCCGCACATTGTTGCGGACCTCGATGCTCCCCTCGTTGACAAGTTTGCGCTACGTGGCAATCTAGGATATATCGAGACTCCTCATCCAGTTCTCAACAAGTCCAGGGATTTAAGTTGCGCAGATTACACCGTTTAGAAGAATTCATCATTACAATGTAAGGGCTTTGAGAGTCGATGCATAAGACCTTACAGCAAAAGAAACGCAAGGCGTGACGGTGTGGTCAATGCTGGTACATGCTTGGAGGGCTATTCAAGTTTCAAAGATGGAGCGGTGATGTTGATGAAATAGGAATTCACAGACATAAATCTAGTGTTCAAAGAAAGAAAACAGACACATGGTCCTGGACAAAGTAACTGTCTGCATGGCGCGCTTGGTTGGTGAATTCCGATCAAAATAAACAAACGCGCCTTTGGTGTAAAGGACTGGGTTTTTAATCTTGTTTCGAACAAATATGTAGGTTATGAAGATTGCATGTGAACCAGCGGGGGTTGGACTGCTGTGAATGTACCAAGCGACAAAAGGAAAAATAGGGAGATCTATCTAAACTCATACATAACAATCACGCCAGCCTGCTATTATTCAAAAGCAAAGACTATATTTTGAGTTTAGGATCAACAAAAAGACATGAATATCAAAGAAACATTGTTTTCTTGGATGTGTCCAAAGGAAGGCTTCTGGAGTGGCTGCGCTTAGTCATACGAGCTGACCACAAAGAAAAAGAAAAAGAAAAAGAAAACCTTAAAAACTAAACTCACAAGTCTCTGACAAACATCCCAACAAGATCATATGTACATGCACAGTGGGTAGACTCAAGAATGTAAAATAATTTTGTCTGAAAAAGTCTTTGGGTCCAAAATTATTGAGGTTTCTTTTTGTTGGATTTTTTGAGCACTGATCTTCAGTGATTCTGGCCTGCTCGTGCGCTATGAAGATGATACCATTACACATCACTGAATTTTTGGATTTGCATGACCAAAATTGAGCTCCGACTATAATACTATGTTTCATTGTTCACAGTCCCCAGTGCACCCTAGGTACCTTGTTAGGTGTTGAATCAGACACTAGGTCAGAGAAAAAGATACCATCCCATCCCAGCTTGGATTTATTTGTGAACAGATAGAAGCTCCAATGCAAACTATAGAGGCCCAATTTGTGTAGATAGGCTAAAGCAATTGAAGACTCAAAGAGTTTCATATGTATCCATAACTTCACAGTTTGTGGGACTTCATGGACTGTAAGCTGTCAGAGGGGTGTGCAACTCGCATTGTGTGTCTCATCCCCAAAGTGTATTCATTATAACCCAACACTGATTTTGTAGGATTGTTGAGACAGTTAACCACCCAGGCACAGCCATTAAGTCAAGATCTGACGCAAATGAGTTTGAGAGATCATGTGAACTGACATTTCTTGCCTTGTGTATATGGAGTCTCAGAGCAAAATGTTATAATAGGTCAAAAGTGTCAGAATAACCCAAATCAATTCTCAACTTTCCCTCAGGCAGATGGATCTAACTTCTCACAAAATCTCTTATTCACAATCAAATTGCAAAATTGGCATGAAGATGAGATCCTCCAGAAAGTTTTTAGCTTTGTTCTTGTGCATAAGTGTTGTATCTTTGCACTTCTCCCAACCCTATGAGGGAGATCTCAGATTGCCACTGTTGGTGGATCAATATCACTCTCAAATCACAGATGAATACAAGCAATCCAGGGACTTATATTCTGGAGAAAGTTCCAGCAGATCTTTAGCCACATTGCAAGCCAGATCAAGATGTCCAATCCAATCAACACCACCCTCAGTAAACAGCTTCAACAACTTTTGGAATCAGACACATCAGCACCAAAAAGTGCAGGGAAGTCAAATTGGAAGATTTACTACGAGATGGCTCCCAAAGTGTTTGGTTTGCATCACAAGACTTGCGTGCTCAAGGGACTGGTACAGGCGGTAATATGCTCAGGAGAGGAATTCACTTCAAAGATTTAGACTCCTGAACAACTAGAAAAACATGTAGTACCATGTGTTACACTTGCTCACTGTGCTCTAAATCTTAATTCTTTGGGACTAGGGGTGAGGATTTGAGGCTTCAAAGCCAACAATGCAGATGATTCACAGAGATTCTGATAGTACATTCCAAGACTTTTTTCAAGGGGATTTGGAACTTTTCTGGTTAAAAGGTCAGACTTCCACCATACA
>MWRL01023206.1:0-13244 GCA_002157085.1 Melampsora occidentalis | reverse complement strand
TTACGAGGTACTGGGCGGCTGCGCCGCCCCTCAGAAACAAAGACTTGGTCACTATACTGTCTCCCAAACCAACGTCATATACCTGACAACCAAGCTACCAAACCAGACAGATATTCCAATTCCATTACCAAGATCTCAACACAATCGTTCAAGACATACAATTGGCGTCTCTGACACAGACCAGAGCGCGAAAAACACACCTACGTCGAGGGCATGAACAAAGATATGCAATTTGCATCATAATTATTCACTTAAACTATCTCCTGACATTCAACACTTTATTCGTACGGCTACGAATTAAATCTCAACCGCAACGCCATCACTAACTCGTATTGACGCGTTAAAAGTCAAACATCGGCCACTCCCGCAATGCGTTGTGCTATTCTATCAAACAAAAATTTACACATCATAGTACAGTTATCAGTATATGGCATTATCTACACGCAAACTGAGATTGTCAAAGACACCCCTCCTTCCAAGTTGAAATCTAATATCTTTCTCCACGCATCATGTGACACCCTAAGATGATTATACAACAGGACTGGCAGGTAAGCCACGTAGCCTATCGCTACGACGCAAAGTCTGCTTGTGATGGATCCAATCGACATTCGTAACCTGTTTAACGTTCTAGTCAGCTCAGAACGTTATTCATTCGAGTGGAGCGTTATTCTACCTTAATTTCCCAAGTGCCTCGAGCGCCATTGAAACCCACCACCTTTCCCCTCAGACCTATTACATTCCCGACATTCAAAGCATCCATTGATAAAGAACAAGTCACAGATGTGTCCAGTATGTATGTCGCTTTGAACTCTGTCCGCTGCGTTTGGAGTCAAAGCACATTAGCCAATGAATCAAGCACTCATAATCCTGCCACTTACCTCAAACCTGAAGCACTTATGCAATACAGTGATCACTTCTATCCTACCCGCACCCTGACTTCCATGTTGAACCGCCCATTCCAATATCCTGCCTACACCGTTTGCTAATACCCTATTCGTCATGCAATTCAACCGCACTTCCGCTTGATCAAAAGCAATCGTACTCGCACTCTCCTCAAACAAAGTCGTAATGAAACCATTGCCGCCCGCAGCAATGGGTCCCTGAATACGATATGCGCGGTTGGGCTTCAGTTCTGTTTGACCCAACGAACCACACAAAATAATTCCAATCGCCTTCATCTCTGGGTTCTTGATGAGTACATCCGACTTCAATTCCCGGAACCTATTTCCTCGCACACTCAAATCATATGCCAACTGTAAATTGGGTCAGCTACAGTCAATAAATCAGTGAGGTGAAGCTTACGTCGTTACGTGTCAAGAATACCCCATTGAAATCCAACGGTAGTGAGCTAAATTGTGGTATTTCCATGTTTAGCAATTACAGAAATAATGATGACGCTTGAAATTGAAAGTTTGGGATATATTCAGCTAAACCACATTACAATATTCTAACGTTATATAACCATTACGGCCCCTCCATCTCGATCACAATCCAAGCTTCCCCAATCCAATCCAATAAGACCAACCCAGTGCAGACAACAACCAGTCTAGCCCACTACTCACTGTGACCATTCACAGGGCCTCAACAAACACGTCCAAGCACACAAATGATGTACATGTCTTCGTGACCCTGAATGAAATGTTTCGAAGTTCGCCCGCCCACCTCACTTTGACTATTGAAATACTGTGACGCAATCAGTATCAGCCCCAAATCCACCTCAAAATGTTGCCCAACATTATGTTGGGGCCTAAATTTATCCCGGACCAATTATAGTCAGTCAGGCCGGGATCAGCGTCTTCTTACGGCAGACACAGATCGGTAGTCGATAACAAAACAATTGATACTCATCATTTACAGCCCGGTCATGACCCTGACAAAAGATGGCAGAGAACACCAACCCGCATCTCTACATCATGACCGCCTAACGCCATATAGTCTCATCGCATACTCACTCTCGTCAAGCAGTCACCCTTGATCTATAAAGACTGCTTCCCGTAAGCTACGCCTCGATTACGTCTCACCATTACAACAACACATCGAGTCCTCAAGTACCTCTCCACACCCGAACAACGACATTTTCCTCCAACAACTTATAAAATGCCGCAGCCACTCCTTATCAGTGTGACCTCGTTCGACGTAAGCTCATTCATAATGTTCACAAATACCACTAGTCTGACGGTTGATTCTACTACGTTGAACGATACAAAGCGTAACAGTCTCACTCTCACACTCGACTCGTCAAGGTATACTACCGCTAGCTCACTCCAACTTACGCGACCCGTTCAGAACTCAATTCTTGTACTATGTATCGAGTATCAACGCCGCGGCCTTCCTCACATCCATGTAGTTGAACAATCGCATGCCATTGGCTTTTTTTACAACAGGTGCCCAGTACGCCCTCATTAATCAAGCTATCCTCCGTCCCTTAAATTATACTGACTCATCGATACTTACTGCCACCATCTCAGTCACTTCAATAGCATCTCCGAAAATTGTTAGACAGGCCAGGCAGGTTAACCCTGTCGTATCAGACGCAAAGCAAGCAGAGCTCCATGTCGCGCACGCACACTGGAACATATGTACTCAAGCAGAAGCATTGAATTGTAGTATACAATGCTAAATATTGTTACATGATCTATACACTCAATATAATCCCCCTCCCATCACCATGATCAAAGTCGAGTGAACTGTTACATGAAGATATTTAATACTATTAATATAAGTTAGTATAATGCAACTGACTCAGAAACAGACTCTAATTGACCCTGGGACTACCAGAGCGCAATCCACATTCATGAGTTTAGCGCACTGCGAAGTCAAGAATTAGCCATTCTGCACACCTTCGTGCCATTATCATGGGGTAAGTGAAGGGTCTGACATACATGTCTATGATCAATTCAATATCAGATGACTGGTCTTCATCATACTAACAACCAAAGATCGTCAAAGTCACCCGGCATGTCCAACTCCGCCTGTTCAACCTACATGGTAACATATAGTAGCATGTTAGCGACCATAGACCGTATAATTGCCATTATGACTTACCCTGACGGACCAGCGGCATTCGAAACATGCAAAGCCGGCCAAAACACCACAAAGTGCAACTATGTTACCAGCTGTGAAGGTCGCTTGACCAGCCTCCTCCAAAACTGACCTCGACATATAATAGTCTATTTCGAATGAAACGTCTCTATGCAACTTGAAACAATCATCGGTCAAATGAAGCGCACTAGAGGTGTTGAACAGACTTACTTCAGGATCATAAGTACAATGTACAACGTTGAGCCACCATCTTGACCTGTTACGTTCATACCTACACTGAACAACTCTTCCTCGACTCATAATTTTTGTCGTATTGGGTAGACGAAGCCGGTTGGCGTCACTTTGCATAATGATCCGAACACTTCGTGCAGTTGAATAAAATATAGTATTGCCGTGTTCTTCCGGTGGAACTGCAAGCCCTCTTAAGAAGTAGTGCACGCCTAATTCAAACTGCATAGTTCCACGCTCTGGTATCACAACAAATGGTATTTGCTGACGTACTCCTGAGTCATTCTCTACAGCAACGTAGGATCCGTACCGTTCGCGGCCAGCCAAATCGCCAGGAGGTATTTCTGGCTACAGAATTCAATTCAATGTAACTTTTAGTTGCGTCGTGAGTTAAAGCACAATCTGTGATGGGAACGTACGCCTGATGTGATTTCAAATTCACCTTCAAAAATGATAGGAATTCGTGCGGTTTGTTCTTCCATTGTCGAGGAGATAGTGGCTTGATACCAAACAGTTAGGCGCGTTTTGAAGCACTTAATCATATGCAGTACACCTCGAATCAAATGTGAGCTTTATTACTTCCTGGCAATAACCATTGACATATGTTTCAAATTGTAGCCAAATCGACGTCAAAACTTAAAAGCAGGCACCAACAGTCGATGGTCATCCAGCCGTTCAATAAATCAACAGGTTCATGACACTCAAATATGTCCCTGCTCACGGTTGGTGCACCTTCGATCCAGAAGCCGAAATTTCATCGCAGACGTACTTCATAAGAATCCGGACCTGAGGTAGCTACGGCAAGCGACGACCAGTGCACCCGCTCAACCTTTAATGCCAAGTCACGTACATCTAAGCGCAATTAAATACATTATGCAACGCCAGTTCTCATCAGAGAGATCAAAATTCGTTTAATGACACTATGAAACATAACTCGATATGAAATACAGTAGATGGTAAGAATTAGTGAAAGCATAGTACACTATGAGACAAAGCGACGTGAAGTCAAACTAATTAAACGTCAATTATGCGATGCAATTAACCGTCGCACCTCCTGCAAATAGCGACAGTACCAAAAAGGTCTGAGAAACTACTACCTATCAAACGATGAAATACAATAATGATTCAAGCTCGCCTCAACCTCTTATTATTAATGCTACGCAGAACGTCCGACGAATTAGTGAGGGAGTTTTGTGGTAAGTTTTCAGGCAAGTTAACGATCCATCCGTCGTACATAATAGTGTCTTGGACGCCAATGTTGTATGGAGAACTCATGAGACTACCACCCGATGATTGCCTTGATTTGAAAGAAGATATAACACTGTATGTCAGTTCGGCTCAGGAAGAAACAAAGCACTTGACATACGTTGAAGTCGTGTCTTGAGACTTGTTCTCAGACACAGATGGACAGGATGAGCTCGTCGCATCATTGCTTATGAAGGTTATGGAAGTGACCTTCAATGGAAACTATTAGCTATAGCGGTCTCGCCCGTGAGCAGGACAACACATCATATAAGATTGACTTACGTCGGCTTCCCACGCATGGATCATCTCGTCATAGTCCACTATATTACCGTGTATGAGAACTTTCGCACCTATTTGATGAGCGTGTACTCCGTATAACAGTTCAACTTCAGACGAAATGTGATGTTTCGTAACCCAAGCGACCTGCCTTCCAGTCTGTGTCATTATTGAGAAGCGTTTTTCACAACACGTAGAAGTTAAGTATATTTATTGGTTAACATGAGTGCGAGTTAGGAAAGAGACACTGTCTTACCATAGGGTCACGGTCCATAGATTTCAGCGTTATCAGAATTGTTCGACGTTTTGGCTTTGTGTATGATTCTACGACATCACGTTCCATTATTACTCCTAAAGCCGTGATAGAAACCTTATTGTCAAGCCTAGGGGACCAAGGATCCACGGTGCTTGGCCTGCCTAGGTTCGTAACGCTGCTCTTTGTGAAGTGGAGATGGTCTGCTTGGTCACTGTTGAAAGCAATCATTCTACATGTCATGCCGTAGTAGTTTCCTTGACGCAGACGTCGACCCTCGCTTTGTTTACATGTTAGGAAGATAAGATTTTTGTAGGCGTCGTTACGACTCCGACCTGTTGTTGATATACGGGCAGGGTAAGATGTGTGTTCCTCCTTCTGATCGATTCTACATGCTTCCTACAAAGCTACAATTAACAATCCGAGATAGCTTACAATTAATCATACAACTCACGCTTGATTCCGCTTGGCCAATGTAATGAACATGGACAGGGTGATAAACAAAAGGGGCTTGACTCTTGTATGACATGTTGAGGTGATGCGGCAAGCGATGAGGGATAGTAACAAAGAATACTGAGATACTAACTCTCCTGGTTAATGAAAGTGAAGATGGGACCACGGCGAGTCATAAACATGTCATTAGAGGCTTTCATATTGGGGAGGGTAGTAAGAGGTAATTGAATACCTGACCCAGCTCGACCATGGACACATCCTTTGTGAACTCTGAGTCAACCAGAACAGTCGGTAGCATGAAGCTAACTGAGTCAAAAGGTAACAGTCGAGCCTGGACTGGCTTCCAGACAATCCCCTTGTTAGGGTTGGGTTTTAAATGGCAGGCCGAATCTTGAAGGCGCGCAAGTGAGCTGTTACGCTGACACGTAACCAATAGACTCTGGCCTTGCCTGGCATGTATATTCTGGGAATGTTTCAATTTCAAAGTCAAACGGCAGCTATGATTCTTATGAAATATAATCAACACCAGGACGTAGCTAAATCAGGAAGGCTATCATTATCAGGACAAAGTAAATAGAATCTTTATTTATGTAATCAATGTGGACTTTCTGGTACGTTACGGCTACCTAGCAGGCATAGAGTATAATTACTATCACTTGACTGATGTCATAACCATTGTGATGCGAGCAAAGTAATAATCCTATGGGGACGGGACTTCGGAGTGTGTTGAATCGACCAAGCGAGAGACGTGACTAAGCTTAGGTATGAACACAATAATTGGAATGACGGGTTAAGGCTTGAGTAGCTCCAGGGTTTCTTAAGGATCTATGACCAACTTACCTTGACAATGAATCTCTGGGTATGATTCTGATATCCGACCATGACACCTTCCAACTGGACAACACTGTCTCTCAAGAATAGGCCTCTGGTCGCTTGTTGTTGAGTTGCCTCGTCACATAAGTACAATATTATGAAACTTTCAGCGCTTCGTGACTATCAACAAAATGCGTTAGTTCGCGTTACGAAATCACTTCAAGTCAGCTCACAAGTTGGTGCCATTCCCTGTGACGAACCGTAAGAATCAAGCTAGTCGTTCCTGAGCTATTATGTGTCGAACGACTGCACTCAATAATTTGGCCGCAGGACCGGAGACGAATGTCATTGTAATAAGCATTCGAGGTTGATTGGTCGTGGTCAACCTGGGTCACCGAGTTATAGGTTACAGATAAGATATGGTCCCCGTGGATATTACTTGCGAAGGCGCCCGCTATTACATAGTCCTTGTCGTGTATTAAAACATGCCGGTTCTGGCAGTCAGCAATAACAATCGGAATCCTAACAACCGGGCTTCGAGAAACAATAGCATCGGCATTCCACAATGACAGGTAGACATTGTCGCCGGCAACAGGTTCCTGAAGTGATCGTGAGTCAGTTTGGTTCAATTGGGAGGGCATTAGGAACTTACTCGTCTTTCCAACCTGAATATACCACGCAATTGGACAGAGAGGTTTTGTTGCATAGTGGGAATAGGCATTGCGAGTGTCAGAAATAGATTTCCGTGATGTTATACTCTCAGGTCGTTGTGAGCTGACTCTCGATGGTAACATGTGTTGACTAAGACCTTATATAGCGAAAACTGACGCTGTATCAGGGCCATCTCAAGTGAGACGATTCAGAGCGAGCAGGGTGTCAGAACACTAATGTCAATGAGTGTGTATTATAAGCTGGCCTAATGGTCGTGTTCGCTTGAGCCTGAACCATACGGAGCCCCAGGAACGGAATACGGATCCCATAGGAGCTCTTCAGTCCCAGATGTGTCAACCACTTCATAAGATGGATTATCATGATTCTGGATGAAGTCAAATCACAATTGGTTCCGATCAAGATTTCCATCATACAACGGCTATGAACAGATACTGATTATTATGAAATACACATCTAGAGTAACAATAACGACGCTATGTACAATTATGTAATGAAGTCAGGGTGGAATTGACGGACGCAAGTAAGGATATCAGGCAAGCGGCCGTTTTTATAAGATTACGGGCCGGTAAACGACATTTGATGTTACACATTGTTTCTCAGCCTCTGTCAGAACAACACACGTTCCTGACGCGGAAGTGCATCGAGACAATGCGACATATAACTGCCCATGGGCGAAGACTGGAGTACGAAGTACAACGCATACATCTTGCAGGGTCTGACCTTGAGCCTTGTTGATAGTCATTGCGAAAGCTAAAGTGACAGGGAATTGAAGTCGAAAAAAAGAGATAGGCGATTCCTCATTACCAGGATGATGCAATCGCATTTTAGGAAGTGAAATTCGCAGACCACTTTTGGGTCCCGTAATAATAATACATTCAAGGGCGTAGTCACCTGCCTCGGTTACCAAGAGCCTTGTACCATTACATAATCCAGTCATTAAATTGAGATTGCGAATGACGACTACGACTGCGCCCACCTTCAGATTTAATTTATGGTCGGGAAAGCCAGAGACTTCAAAGGTGTTAAGTATATCAACCGTAATGTCGTCTTCGAATTGTTCATCAACTTCGTCAAGTGATGTCGAAACAACCGTATTACCCATCAATGAATTCAGTACCACCTCATTCAATTGGTCGACTGTTTTGTTGAGAGTAGTAATAATAGCCCTCTGCGCATAGTAAACTCCGAGTTGCGACCAAGCGTGACGACGTATCATACCATTAACAGCACCGTAATATTGTCTTATCTTTGATGTTGTCATGTCCATTCCGTAACGAACACTTACAACATCAACATACTCCAGTTGTATCTGAGCGGTTACTGGAGTTTGGAGTAGACCCGATCCCAGATCAAGAAGCCACTTTGCAAAAGGGGCTTCGTCGTTGTCTACGTCAGTTTCAGGTCGTTGTTGTCGAAGCCGCATATTGATTGTTAGTTTATATTCTTCAATATATTCCCATAGATATGAATGCTTAAGGCAGGCTATGACCGAGTCCATAACGGACCCATGAGGAATGACTGGGAGAATTTGTCGAAAGTCTCCAGAAAACAATACGATGAGGCCGCCGAACGGAGTGTTACAGTTCCTTAGGTCGCGAAGTGATCTGTCAACACATTCTATTGAGTCTTTATTCATCATTGAGATTTCATCCCATACCATGAACTTAGCGGCAAGGAGTGCAGTTCCTATGGCGGTTGATGGGCTGAAGTAACATGTTGAAGTCGGGTCTACTGGGATGGGTATCTTCAATTTCGAATGGGCTGTACCTCCATTGAGCAACAACAGTGATGCTATTCCGGATGAAGCAACTGCAACGAATGCGATATGATGGGCATTACAGTAGTGTAGGCAGGTATTCAACAGAAAAGTTTTGCCTGAACCACCTGGACCGTCGACAAACATACAAAGACCAACGCCTTGATCTATTCCTTGTCGGACCGTATTAACTATAAGTGCTTGTTCATGAGTTAATTTCGGCATCGCGTTGTTAAATTCTTCGAGACTTGTTGCTGGTGAAACACCACGTTGATCAAATCCATCATCGCAACCGCCTACAGAGTTGAGCATATCCAAATCAACTGGCTTCAAGCCTGCTTCTTGCAGAGTGGAACCCATGTCGATGAGTTCTCTTTCAAGGAGAGACAATCCGTAGTTCTCGATGACGCTGTCTGTCGGATGAATTGTTGGCACACTTAAAGCTAATCGATACTGACAGTCGTCAACCAGGCCGATTACATGGTCATCCCACAGTTTTTGAGAATTTGATGGGGGACTATGAACCAGTATGAGAGCGAACATTCCACGAAGTTGAGACCCAGTTTTCCAGACGGCTGCTTCGGTTAAGCATGCGTCATAATGAGCGTCGCTGAGAAGAAGTCCACGTGCGTCCGCAGCTTCGCGGTAGTTGCTATATATCACACCATTGAAGGTTCGTAGACTGGAAAAGGATGTGACACCTCGGACTTGCGTGAGAAGCAAGCGTAGGTAATAACGATCACCATGACCAGGCTTTGCGAAGTACAGTCGAGAAATGGCGCCTGTGTCTATTGATCGTCTGACCCACTCTTTGCTCGATTTTATCCACCTGAAGTATTTAGTCATGTCGGTGTAGAGTAGGTCTTTCATACTGACTCTGCATTTCTCGATTGGGAGATTCTCCATGCACATTCGCATGTACTCGGTGAGGGTTGTTCTGCTGGCTCTGCCGGAAGCGAGTTGGGCTCGTAGTGTATTTCCGTTCCGAAAGAATACCATATGATTGTCTTCATCATGAAGTGAAAGTCTCTCAATGGCGGGACGCTGTCCAGCAAGCGGAAACTTGAACAATCGCCAAGCAGCTAAGTTTGAGATCAGTTACTGAAATGATTGTAATGGATTGGCCAATGGTACTTACCCTCTGACGCGCCAAGAAACCTTCCATTAACATAGTTGTTAGGTTCGTCATCCGTTTCCAAGCTGATATCCTGCCGATCATGGCCTTTTGAAATGTATTTGTAGAGATACTTAACAGCCTTCATGCTAACAGCAACTTCGATATTCATGTGACACTGGTACTTGAGCAGGAGGAAGGGATTGTAGGGAACTATGTTTTGATTGGTATATCGGTGATCACTTTTGATGAAGAAGCAGCCGTCGTCAGGTCGCTTGTACTGTGGATAAGAGCCTTCCGTCATGAGAGTTTCGGCTTGGAATGGTTTGGGATATCCGTATTTACACTTATTGTTTACCCAACATGCTTTTCCTTCGGCGCAGGGTCCATGTACCATATACTGTGTCACCAAGTCGTATAGGAGTGGTTCAGTTACTGGATCAGGTATTGTCGCGCGCACTAGGAGGTCGACTTGTTCAGGTGTTCGAGGCATTGATGCTTTGTCGAGAATTAGAATGCTATGGGTGTGAGGGGCACCCCTTTTTTGAAACTCAACGGAGTAGACGTCCGAAATGCATACACCTAAGCGGCCACGTTTAACTATGTCTCTATGCATTTCCTTGAATTTCAGGCGGTATATTCGAGCTAAGAGATCAGGTCTGTCATTTGGTTTCTGTCCAGGAAGTAGTGCTCGTGCGAGGTCGGGCCAATGACGATTGGCGGTCATGGTAATGAACAAACTGGGGTGACCATATGCTTTCACTAATCCCATTGCATCCTGATAAAGTTGTTGCATGCACCGAGGGCCTCCTTTAAATGAAGTTGGAAGAACAATGTTACGTCCAATTGTGACGTCGTTATTATTGACGGCTTCAGTTACACCGTTATACAACTCAGCACGAAGCTTTGGTTGGTTGTTTCTGATGTACTTGAGGCGAGCATTTTCGATGCATATGTACATGTCGACCATGTACTCCTGAAGTAGTCTGCCTCCTCGTAGAATAGGCGAAAAGACATTGGACCGGTCGAATAGAGAATACGCATGCCACTCCAATGCAGAGACCTTACTGCTTTTGCCTAAGTAATCAGGAGTCAGTCACCATATAAGGTATCGAGGGTAGAGTAAATAACGCACGCCTTTCATTGTGGTGACGGTAATGTTCGTCCCATCCATGGGAACCGTGGATATAAAATAATGGATAACGAAGTGAAAAGTAGTTGGTATTTAGCTCAGATACTTGCTTAAGGTCGCCGCTTTGGCGATAAACGATGATGTCCCGGTCTTTTGATCCAATAGTGCCGTCGCCTTCTATAACAGCAGCAACTTCACTGCATGTTGGGAAGTTGTAGCGGTTCTTGTCTCGATTTGCAAGCTGCAAGGACTTGATCTTGATTGTCTTGACTACGCCAGGACGAAGAATCTCCTCAGCGGACTTGTAGAGCTTGGCGTGAGCGTTGTTTGCATGCATGAAGTCCTGAATAACTCTTAATACCTTTGGACACATTGGAGATCTTGCGGGAATGCGCGAGGCGACCTCGTCGTCACCTTGATCACCGAATATAAACATTTGACCAAATTTCTTTTGCTCGTTGTTGAGTGGCAGCAAGGAACCTATTTTGTGCGTAAGAGCTCCTTGAATCCGATAGCACCAATTGCCACCGTTCCCTGCCACAGTCATATCCTGCTTCGCCGCCGTAGATGTGAAGGAAACGGCGTTGTTGTAACTCCTGATATTCTCTCTGAATTTCTTCGAAACTGAATGAGTTGTTAGCATAGAAAAGTAATAGCAGAAAGTTGGTAGGAACTTACTTGGGTCTTGGTCTGTGAAGAGTCTCTGCAAAAAAGGTGGGGTAAGATCATTTTCAAAATGAGTGCTAGGGAGCTCCACAGCACCCTGTTGGCAGCAAGTCGAGTAAGTGACGGTTGAGTGAGTCTGTGTTCGTACGGTTCTTTCAAGGATCCAGTGTAATGCATTGCACTTCTGGCAAGGGTCATTACACTGACCGACGTCATAGGGTATTTGGTTTCGAAAACGGGAAAGTATAGATGGTTCGAGAGTCTCTTCGTAGTTAGAAGAAACTAAACCGATGTCAGTGTGATCAACGTCGGACGATTCGGACTCTGTGTCGCTCATGTTGGGACAGTGAGTGTAGTCTTAGGGTTATTGGTGAGAGATTTATTGGCGCTCGTATGATTTGTGTATGATTATGATAGTGGAATGGTGTGGATAAGGGTAAGGTATCTAAATGTTGGGCGAAAAGCTTGCGTAATGTTATTACATAAATAAATGATTGAAGACAAAGTAAGGTGCATGAGAGAAAGTTTACATTAAAGACAACCGCGTTTGGGAACTGAGCCAGTTGTAAATACAGGAGGTAACAATGTAAAACTATCGTGGACATAGTCTTGTGGTCTAGTCTGGGACAGAGGCTTAGGAAATGGTAGACAGGATGGGCCACTTAAACAACCTTTGCCTTCTTGGTCTGACGGGTTCCAGTTGATCTAGTGGGGGTTGCTGGTCCGGATTCAGGGGCGTCTTCATTGGAATCAACGGTGTTGAGGGTGGGCGCGGTTGAAGAGCCTGAAGCAGTAGGATTAACAGTTTTTTTTCCTTTGCCAGTGTCCGTGTCATTTTTGGAGTCGGAGGTTGATTGAACTGGGCTAGAAGTTGCAACATGTCTAAAGTTGGAAGTCAGAATGAGATGTAGTGATAATTAGTTGATATGAATATGACTTACTTAGCTGGACGAATCCGGCCGACAGGAGTCACTTTACTTCCTGTAGTGGTCTTCTTCTTCGTTGGAGCTTGATGACCACTTGCAATGTTAATCGCGGTGACCTGTAGGTAAGAAGTGTCAATAGAAATGTAGGTGGTAAGGTAGTTGGTTATCTTACCTCTACAACCCAACGGTTGGACTGGTCATTCCAATCAACAATAAAGCCATGTACCAAGGTTTCTTTTCCTTCTTGAATGATACTTTGGGACTTTTTCAATTTCTGGGTAGGTCGAATTCTGTATTCGACTTCAAAAGTGACATTGTCGCGAAGCTAGGATACGTGGGTTAGGATCGGACGGGAATGAGATGTAGTAAACAATAATAAGGGGATTTACCTCGGGTTGGTAGTCTCTGTGTCGCATGACAAAGGCGAGTGTGACATCGTCGGAGTTTGGTTCAGGAATTTCAGCTTTCGTTGAGACTATACCGAGTCCTGAGGCGGCAGTGTTATTGTTCAATTGACCTGCAAATGAAGCACTGCTACCAACTAAGATTTTGTGATCGGCTTCATGGAAAAGTTTGAAGTCGGCAGACTCGACTTGGGGTATCATTTTAGCACGGAGGGCATAGCAATGCTCGTCGAGGGGCACGTCCATTGGGCCGCAGTAGGCAAT
>KZ146737.1:580-10827 GCA_002157085.1 Melampsora occidentalis | reverse complement strand
GCTAGTCAGGTTCTGAAAAGATAAATGTGAATGAGGATATGTTAGCAATGTTTTAAACTGAATCGATATTGAAAAGAGCTCACCTTAAGCTCCTGATCAATCACCTTATCACGCAGTGATAAATACAAACTTTTCGCCTCATCAGCCACCCACTTTCTGCCAAATACACGGGCATCAGGTCTTAACCAATGAATGATCGATTTGAGCATCGGATCCTCGATTCGCTTGAACGGAAGAGCTTGAGACACTTGCCAAACGGCAAGGCATTGGTTGAGAGTTCGATTGGTGAAGGCAGGAGCTGGGATGACAAATGCCGCAAGTGAACCTTGGTGATTTTGCTGGAGACGCTTAACACGGAGTTCTGAAACCGTTGGAGGAAGCTTGGCACCAGCTGCTATCGCCTCCTGACGACGAATACACCCAGCACCTGACTTTCCAGCTGCGTTGCTGCCATCCCGGTGAACCTTCAGATTCGATCGTGAACTTCCGCTGATTCGAACGATCTTGCCACACATGAGACTAGTGTAGGAGAGGCGTGGACCATCGGGTGGCTACAAAACATCTGAATGTTAGCCATCATTGATAGGATTGAAGAAAAAAGGAGACGAGATAGAAAAAGACATTCAGGAAGGAAAAAGGTATACGTACGTCGGGCACTCCAAGGTGATTCACTCCATGTTCGGGTGGACCATAATAAACGTATGGAGTGTCAAATTCGATCTCAGCCGGCTGATTGCGTTTTTGTTTGCGAAGACGCTTGTTATCTTCGTCCGAATCTTGTGCCAAGTCCACATGGGGTGGTGGCGTTGGATCCTAGAGTCATTTGACGTTCAAAACAATCAGTTAATATGTAAATTGTGGAAAAGTATTACCTATACTTACTCTTCCAACCAAGGTTTGAGTTGTTGTCTGAGCCCTTGGTCGGCGCGGACGGCTTGATGTGTTTGAGTTGCCTATCTCATGATCTGAGACTGAGGCAGAGCGTCGTCGGTTTTGAGATTGGTTACGAGCTTGATTCGAGTTACCTGTTGCCTGAATAATGAAGGATGCATACATAAAGTGACAAGGAATAGGATAAAGAAAGGAATCAGATTCCTGGATGATGAACTTGAAACAAATCTGTGACTTACTTGTGAGCTTGCCTGAGCCCTCGATCGGCGCGGACGAGTAATCGCAGAGTTGACGGTCTCATGATCTGGAACTGAGACAGAGGCAGACCGTTCTCGGTTTTGGGTTTGGTTCGAGGTACCTGTGCCCTATTCCATGACGATAGAGAAAAGGAAAGATGAAATAAAATAAATACTGATTATCAATAAGATATTTGATTGAAACTTTGAAACATAAAAAAGACTTACGTAAAACAAGGAAACCAATTGACGACCTGGTTCACCAAGATCTAGACCTCCTGGTAGTGAGGCCAAGCGCTCACGACGTCGATGGACATGCTCATCACTCACATCTCTACCGAGCCCTAAGTCCAATAAGCCACGGCGAGAATCAGAAGAGGGAATGATCATTCCAGGTGCTGGTCTAGCTGGTGTAATGACTCGAGACGAGCGGCGAGGAGGGGGGGCGGTTCCTTCATCGGTCTCGTAGCCTGACGCCACAAAGGAAGTGAGAGTGGTTTGCTTTTTAGACATGATTGGATGGGGATTGGATGGTGGATACTTTTGGTAAGTTATTGATATCAGGTAAGTTATTGGTATCGGGTTTGAATTAATTAAGAGTAATCAAAGACAAAAGTGGATATAACAAGATCAGCTCAAAAATTATCACTGAGAGTTGATGAGGTTGTCTGATCGAAAGACGGACTTACATATATATCATACAATGATTGTTTAGTCGATTGTTTAGTCCACGGTGGCGAGGGTAGGAATCGCATGAGCCACCGATGGTCGAGGTGATGTGAGATTGAGATCCTAAACTCCATGGGCCAGGAGCGCCAGGATCCCTGGAGATAAATTTGAATGGTGTCGTTCATAGAAGTGCCAAATGGAATGGCACAGATCAAAAGGAAAAGATTGAATGCTTGAGCGGTGGCTTGATCGTTCGATGGCTTGAGCTGGAGTCGTGATGGTGAACGGTGGTGGGTACAGGGGTCAGCTGACAGCGCAGCGCCTCATTTCGGGCCGGCTGATCCGTCAGCTGGAGACGCAACGCCTCATTTCGGGACGGCCAAAATGCCAGCTGGAGACGCAACGCCCCGGGTCCCAGCTTCCGGGGCTACGGAGCGCCTACGCCGGGCGCTGCGCTCCGCGCTGCCCGGCGCTTCTGTCTACGCTGCGAGCCAGAGTTGTTGTAAGGAAAGGGGTTTCTGAAGAGATCATCTAGACTCACAAAACACCACTTTTCTATCCAAGTCTTGTTCAAAAAAACAAAGAAATGACTAAAATGCCAGTGATTCCTGGACTTAACATCTACATGATTTGGTCTTTAAAGACAATTGTTGGAAATGGAGATGCAGAGGCACAGGGGACAGCTTCAACTTTCACCTTTCTCTCATCTCACTACTTATCATGACCTATCTTGGACAGAGAGATTGAGACTGGATGAGAGTCTCAATCACTGTTAACTGCAACAGCACTCAAGTACTACATCTATCTGATGTACAATCATGAAGTTGAATGGAATACTTGGTCATTCAGGGAACAAAAAGTTCATAATCATCTTTTTACAAGAGCTTTTTACCTAAATCTAAGCTTCAAACCAGACAGAAACAAGAGGAGAGCAAGACTCCAAAATATGATCAAGATTGCTGGCAGATGTTTTGATCCAAATAAGTCAGTTGTTAAGTCATGGTGTAGCAACCGATCTAAGAGAGCTCAAGCAAAACCCACATCTTGTGCCAAAGTAGTTGAGTTTTGCAGGTAAATTCAGTCAAGCTTTCCTCAATTGGCTCCAATATGCCTTGACCCCAGAAAATTCACAATCAAAGAAAAAAAACAAAACTATTTCAACTATTTCTTCAATTGACTTATCATTCAAAAAATGATACAATCTTGGTGATTTTTCCAAAAAGCTATCATTTGTATCGGCATCGCTCTGCATGGTCTAATTGGTATCATCAGAATCATCTCCTTCTTATAAGTCAAGATTACTGATTGCATGTGCAAAAGTCTCTTGAGTTTGCATGAAAGTCAGCCGTTTGATGCTTTCTACAAGTACACTCTGACATGGAAGTTCCACTGTGTACCAGTTGATTGTAATTGGTGAGACAGTTCAGGATGTGGAGGGAACAGGTGCGTATTACAAGGGTGGTTGGTTGGCATTGGGTTAATGAGTGGCGGTGGATGTTCTTTGGTGGAGTGGTGATGGTGGCAAGAGTTTGAAATAGGGGATGTGTGAGGATGTGTGTGATGTGTGGGTTGGTTGCTGGTTGACATCAACCAAACTGTTGACTTCATGGTTGACTTCAACAAACCTGTGGTGTACGTCAGACCCATGTGTACGCCAAATCTGGGTTGACGTCAAGAATGGGGCCAGCCCACAGCTCACGTCAGGTTGGCATGAGCCTGGTTGGCGTTGGGGCTTTTCCCACAGTGCACCCCGGGCAAGGACCTGACACATTCAGGATGCGTCACGCGGACGCCTCCGGGCCGGTCCCGCAGCGCTGTATGCTACACATACAGCGTCAGCTGCAGTTCACGGGCGTCAACTGTCGGTTTTTGGCGTCATCTCGGCTGAGCATTTGATTTTTGCTCAGTCCAGATCAACTGGATACTCAGCTGGGACTTGGGCTGTTGATACAGATGACTGAGATTTTCCATGAACATTCATGGATCAGTTGAATTTCCCACATCAGCCTCGGCAGGAGCAGACAAATCATCCAGATGAGCATACTCAATTTCGAACGATCCTCAATGAGACTGGTCCATCTCAAAGGGTCCTTGATGAGCCTGTTCAAGGGATCCATTGTTACGTCACAAGATCCACATAAGCAACCAGTTCTTTATTTACAAATGTACATAATAATTCAAAGAAATAGAAGTCTTGACGAGCTATAAATGTAGCACATGGGTTCCCTCCTGGGTCACTCTACACCAGCCACTTTTGTTTTTATCTTTTTCAGTATTTCTTCGCCATGGATGTACCAAATGATGCACCAACATCAACATCAACCACAGCTCCAACTGACTTTCAAGCTATGATGATGAGAAATTTCGAACTTCAACAAAAACAAATTGAAACTCAAACCAAGATGATGGAGCAAATGGCGGAGCAAGCTGCCGCTCGAGAGAAAGCATATGACGAACTGTTGCAAAAGTTCCAAAAGGTTGGTGTCAATGCGTCTCAACCAGAAACATCTGCCCCTAAGAAAAAAGCAAGAGCATCAACTGGTTCAATCCCTACTAAGGCATCAAGCCACTCAAAATCGACCAAGTCAAGTCAGCCTGGTTCATCGAGCAAGAAGGTTCCTGCGACTCCAACTTCCAAACCATCAACACCTCACAAGACTCCCAGAGCATCAGGCTCCAAATCAGCAACAGCCCACATCAAAGCTGCTTCCACAAAAAAGGCATCACCCAGGAAACATCCTGATCAGTTAACGATGGAAAATATACCACCTGGTTACGAGCCAACTAAGGTAAGCTGTTTTTTTATATTCATCGTGTCTTTCTTTTTGCTGATGTATTTGCTTCAGAGTTGTGTGTTTGCCTTCATTCGTATTATATGGGGGTTGATTGGGGCATCTGCTGTTCCAAAACCCCCTGAACCCTCTGTTGTGGCTGAATTCAACGCTCGTTTCTCTGATGTGTCCACTATCAATGGCGTTCTTGATAGCCCATCATCTCAAGACTTGGTGGAGCAAAGCTCGGTCATCACACTTGCTAAAGCAAAACAAGGACATATGAAGGTTGGATCAGGAATCGTTAATGTGAAGGAGTTTTTTGTACTTTATGCTCACGCTATGTTTGCAAAGCTTGGCATTCGAATTTGGTGTCCCGATCTTGATGGCGCAGAGGATAGTTTATGGAATGAAGCTTGTCGCATCAGCGGAATCCGAATCTTTCGCCAATGGGTGGCCGCTGATGCTTTTGCCTACATGTCCATCAACAAGGGGTTTACAAACAACATACTTTTACTCGAACGCACGTACAATCACTATGTATTTCACGTGATGGCTCAAAAGTATAAGAAGGAAAGGAAAGAGGAGGGTGCATATGAGGCTGCGGTGAAGAGGAAGAACATACAAACAAACCGTAGACGTGTAAGTCCTATATCCTTGATCTCAATCTATTTCCTGTCATAATCTCACTCTGTTCGATTTGAGCTGACAAGAGTCTTTGATTGTAGCTTCGAAATACTCGACTTGCCCACACCAAAAGAGAAGAATTTCCTGAACGATATCTCAAGGTGATTAGCCGAATTGAGGCGCACAGCGATGACGAGCTTGACCCAAAACGCGATGCTTATATTGTCAAGACACCTGCTTATCGATCAGTCAAAGCCGGAATTTTCATGCGACGACTGGACCATCACATCAAAATCACATCTGAGATCAATGGTCGTGCCAAGACAAAGACACGCCGCCGCCTCCGACCTTCAAAACCAAGAGAATCGATCTTCAAAAAGCCTCCAAAAAACCTTCCGATTGACTTTTACGATGTCGACTGGTTCAACACCACCCTTTCAGTTTCCCAGAGAAGTCACATGGCTGACATCGACAACGTTTGCTTCTTGCCAGAGCCAGAGCTTTTGTTGCTAGGCAAAACTCACCCTGACGAACGATTTTCAGACAAAGCGTTCACTAAAAAACACTGGGACAACTGTTTGAATGGATACAATCTTGACTTTTTGACAGGCGACGGAGGTGAAGATGAGGAGGATGATACGGATGAAGAGGAGTTTAGCTCTCAGGATGAAGACATTGATCTGGATGACACCGATGGAGAGGAAGAAGAGGATGAAGAGGAAGAGGAGGACGGAGGCTTTGAGGAAGAAGAAGATGAAACAGAGTTTGAAGATGAGGAGGGGGTGGCTGCGAGCAAAGGAAAAGAGCGTAGTAAGAAAGGCAAAGAGAGTAGCGCCAATAAAGGCAAAAAGAGAAGCCACAATGAAGTCGAAGAGATTAGCAACAAAGAAAGCCACAATGAAGTCGAAGAGAATAGCAACAAAGAGGGCAGTAACGATCAAGGTAAAGAAACAAGCACAAATGTAGGCAAAGAGGGTACTACAAAGGGGAAGGGTGCTCTTTATGTTGACGATTCTGAGATGCAAAACGCAGAAGATGCGGCCCGAGCTGCAAGATGGGACAGGTGGAAAGAGTAGAGATGGGTTGTTTTGTGTCTAGGTTCTTTCTGTCTTTTTCTTTCTTTTGTTTCCCTTCATTCTGTTTCTAGTATCATTGTTATCTGGATTTCTTATTATCATGTAAGTAGAACGGTCGTTGAATTCTCATTATCATTTACAGACACCTGTGTAATAGAATGGTCATTTACAAAACAAACAACACACTGAGAATCGAGAGAAAAAAATCTTGTAAAGAGAATGAGAAAAAACATGACTGAGAAAAAACATGAAGGTAACAAAATTGACATCAGTCAATATCCATTTGGTCATTTTCACCGGCCATATACACATCATCCATGTCTTCTGTTTCAGGAAAGTCATGATCCCCAGGGTTAAAGTCGATAAGCAACAAGGTTGGGGCTTGTGAACCAAGGGTCCAAGCGGGAAATTTGCGGTGTGAGAGAGTGCATATAATTGATGAGGCGGGAACAAAGACGGTCTCCAGAGTGTGGACTGCTCGGACCAAGCCTAAACGATCCAGGATTGGATCAAGTATTTGATCCGTAATCCTTTCCAACCATCTCACCATCACAACCCTATCTTTTGATTCCATCAACTCAAATATATGAAGCACAATTCCCCGTGAAATCCTTCCCAGATGTTCTGCCTTGACCATATTTGATGTGCCTTTCTTGCTGTACCACATGCCTGATTGACTGATCAAGCCCACAACCTTGCGTGCGTAAGCTGGCAGGATACAAGATCCAACAGGGTGAGGTAGTTTTCGATAGTCTGTCCACGACGAGTCTTGATCTTGATGATACGCAAGTAGTAAATTATAAGTTTTATCGTCCCTTTCGAAAAGTCCCCCAATATTCTTCTGGATAATAGTTGTAGGTCGATGCTCTTTTGGGGGTGCTTTGCGTAGTAGACGCTGTTGATGGCAGAAGCGTCGCATGATAGTCTGTCCCATCTCCTCTGAGGTCATAAAAGGTCATACGAACCAAGTCAGCTTTCATAAGCATATAATTCCATGCTTCGGAAACGTACCAACTTTCCCATTTGTATTGATCTTTTGAAGAAAACCACATAGCCGCTCGCCTGGAAATTTTGAAACGCGCATCAGAGGCCCCCACCAAGCCATCTGTGATGCTATGTGAATTGCATAATGATGATTTGGTCTAATTGAACAATCCTTATCGATGTCATTTGATGTGATCGTGTATTCAAAGTAAGATTTCTTGAATTTTTCAGGATCATCTTTCCTAACTTTTCTTCCGGCGACAATGTGAGTACTCTCCACCAGTGCAACAAAATTCATGAGTAACTTGTGTAAATATCTTACTCCTCGACCTTCAACAAATTCTTCATAATCACCAACAAATAACTCGATTGCTGCAAGTGGTAGATGGGTGGCAAATAAAGCATGCCACTCACTTGCTTTCAGTTTTCCATTTGCTGCAGTTCCAAGGCCACTCGGGATCCGTGTTACACCACGAGGAATCTTTACCTCTCTCAAGTTACGGAGAATAGCCCATATCAGATCATTAGATAGCCATCCTTCACCATCCTCCAGGACCTCTTTGTCAATTTCACCTACTTTGATTTCGCCTCGTTCCTCCTCTTTAACTTCTAGCTTCCATCTATAGCGAAAGTGATTGGCTAAAACCCCCTCAAACCAATTATGCATAATTCCTAGCACAACATTCTTAACCGGATCCCAGTATGGCAAACGATTCAATTCTGACCATCGTACACCTTTTGCCGTGAGTTTTTTTCCTCTGAGGTCCAGTGTTCGGCTATCTTTCCATTCGTGTGCTGCGGCCAAGACGTCTCTCCGAGTTCGCTTCGCCCCCAGGATCATCTTTGGTATATCGTCCTTGTGGCAAAAACACCATGAGCAGAAACGAATACCTGAATGTGATGTAAAACCGGCTACTTTGTGATTTGCTACCATATCACCACTTAAATTTGCCAGTCAAACAACAACCTTTCGACCTTCGTTGATCAATCAATGGGCGCATGACATGGCTGATGGTGGTCATGTCTGGTTGATCGGGTGCTGGTACCATTCCTGCGAGAAATGTGTGTTTCATTTGATGACGTGCCTGAGGTGGGAGATTCCAACATTGTAAACCAAAGAGTCCAATGGATACTTGTCTTCCTGAGGTTTTGTTGCCAAGCGGATTGAACCAATCAACAAAGAGAGAGAATGCAAGGTTTAAAGGTGCATTTGAGGTTGAGCTTGAGGTTGATCTTGTCGTTTCACAGCCAGCGTATAGGTGTTTAAAAGCTTTACTTTGAATGTAGTCACATACTTCATCTTCATCACTCAAATCGCATTTCTTGATCCAATCGTCAATTGAAGTCTCAATGTAGGGTATTGACAAGAACCAAACCAGCCATTCTTGAAAGTCTTGAAGGATAAACGTTGAGAGGGGTTTCTTAAATTGAGCTTTCTCACGTTGTCGGGGTCGTTTCTCAGATACTCGGGTTACAGATGGCAGGTCCGGTATGATGATGCGGGAGAAAAGATCGGTTCCACAGACTGTGGTAGTTGATAATTCTCGATAGCCACATTCGGGTGGTGCTACTTCCGGCTCATAGAGAGAATAGCACTTGGTGCAACATACAAATCGCTCTAGTTCAGCTTCCAAATGCAAGCGACGGGTGATCGTTCGTACATCTTTTGGAATAGATGAAGTCCAGCCATTGTCTGGCTTGATCTGAGTACACAGCTGCACAATCCCTGTGAGGAAGTCCCTAGCTTTGCAACAGTTTACACGACTCATTCGACATTCTAGGAAGAGCCAACCAATGAAATAAATGACAAGATCTGAATTTTAATCAAAATCAATTGTTCTTGTCAGCTCGCTCCAAGAAAGTACAGTTGTTGGTGTGTCTTACAGATCAGTTCCGTCAGTTTGGGACTCTCGGGTGTGGGGTTATCTTCCTCTTCAGAGCTAACATCTGTCGGATCAACATCTGTGATTTGAGCCTTGCTAGAAAATTCTTCTGCAAGTGTGATCAAACTTGATTCAGCTTCTGATTCAGCATTCAACCTTGATCTATGTGTCCTGCGAGTTGCTGGATGGAGCCATACACCGTTTGCTTCTTTACCATTTGGGCCGGTATGCTTGATCTTGATACAGTTAAAGCAGGTGCAAAGCACCATGCCTAGGCGTTGATCTGTTGTTTCGATGTTGTTTATGTATTGTGTGAGGCGGATAGATTAAAACGTTTGAGGAAGAGTTGAAGCGCTTTCAGAAATAAGTTGAAGGCGATTTTAGGATACTCGAGAGTCGGGGACACCAGTGAGATAGGTGAGATTCGTAGATTTCAAGAGGTTGAGAGGATGAGACTCAAGGTCAAGAAATTGAAAGGTGAGGTCAACAGTGGTGAGTGTGAGGCGAAGTCGGAAAAATATGAAGTCTTGGGACAGGATTAAGGGTGTTGACGCCAAAAACCGACAGTTGACGCCCGTGAACTGCAGCTGACGCTGTATGTGTAGCATACAGCGCTGCAGGACCAGCCCCGAGGCGTCCGCGTGACGCGTCCTGGATGCGTCAGGTCCTTGCCAGGGGTGGTGCCAATTACTTGGACTTGAAGAACAACTTCTTTCAAGGATTATATAGCAAATGGTGCCTGTAGTGTGTTCAAGCCTCTGATGGGGCATTTTTTTTCATTTTTTTCAGCCTCTGCATAACTTGAAGTATGCCCCAAAAAAACAATCTTTTTTAATAAATGCTTGTGTTTGCAGAAAAGATCACAAGTACTTTTTAAACCAAATCTACAAGTCTTTAGCTTTGAACCAAATCTATAAGTCTTTGAATAAAATTTACAAGTCTTTGGCTTTGAAAATATACAAAAAGAGCCAGACTGTCATACATTTTGTTTTGGTTACAAATACTGCTGGATTAAAACTTGCTTGTTCACATTTTTGAAGGAGGCTTTTTTGTGATAAGGTCTCAACTTTTGCCTTCACATAATAATGTTCTTTTACTACAATTAAGGTA
>KZ146731.1:16660-27634 GCA_002157085.1 Melampsora occidentalis | reverse complement strand
AGAGCCGTAAGGACTCGCCGGCGCGAAATTGGACTTCGGCGGCAAGGGAGGCGAATTGAACCAAGTCGGCAACCGTCAGAGTGGCGCCGAGGTGAGGAGATTGGGCATCGAGTTCGCGGACGAATTCGCGTAAAAGCATGGTGTGTGTGATGGGAAGGTATATCGGGCGTGAGAGTGAGTGATAAGGGTGGTGGTGGAGTGAGTGATGATTGTACTGGGGTTGTGGTGACTGGAATGTCACCCGCAGGATATCCTTTGCCCACAACCCGACCTCAGTTATGGTAAGTGTGGAATTAATGGACAAAAGGTTTTGCTGACATAAGATTAAGTCAGAGGTGTCAGAATGTGGTTGATAATTTACATACGGGAGGGGCGGTATAAACCCATATTTCATGGGTTGCTGGAGGGGTACCAGAGTGCCAGGCGAGGTACCAGCGCTGTATCAGGCCATCCCCTGATTCTTCGGTCTACCGTTTACCCCCTGGTGTATGTTTCTTGTAGTGATATGATATCTCCAACCTTCTTGTCGTGATGTAATTTTAGCGTTTAAAGTTCTGGCCCTTCTGGTAATAAACTGTGTCATCATACACCACGATTTCCACAATCGACTGCAACTTCAACTTGAATCTTAACCGTGAACAAGCGTATTGAACTCTCAATCAATTCAAAATGTCTATCCGTTCCGGTCTCAATAAGATTCTACAAAAGTCTCCAAACGATATCGTGATCCTCACAGCTCTTAGAACACCAATCGGCCGAGCCTATAAAGGTGGATTGAAAGATACATATCCAGAGGAATTATTAGCTCATGTATTATCCGCTACTAAATCTCGACTTGAGAAGGAATTCGGTTTAGATTTCAAAACTCAACTGGAAACCAATCAGAAACCTATCATCGAGGATATTGCGGTAGGGACGGTATTGATGGAACTTGGTGGTGCTAAAAGTGGTCGATTGGCTGCTTTACATGCTGGGTAAATGATTGATTTGTGGATTGGCGAAGTTTCTTCTTAGAACGATATCTGTACTAATTCATGTCTTTCTATCCTCAACTTCAACTCGCGACCACGTACCGATCGACTGAATATGATCCAGGTTTCCATATCAAACCACCTTCAAAACCGTCAATCGTCAATGTTCGTCATCCTTACAGGCCATTACCGATATTGCTGGCTCCATCGCAACAGGCGCTATTAGCTGTGGGATCGCAGCTGGTACAGAATCAATGACTAGAAACTATGGAACTCGAGCTATTCCTGCCGACTTATCACCACGTCTTCGTGATTCACCTGTCAAAGAAGCAAGAGATTGCGTGATGCCTATGGGTCTCACTAGTGAAGCTATAGCGTCAACTTATAATATTACAAGAGATAGACAAGATGCATTTGCTCTAGCTTCTCATTCTAAAGCTCAAGTAGCACTCAAAGAAGGCAAGTTTAAAGAAGAAATCGTACCGATCGAAGTGGATTTTTATCCGCTTGATAAAGAAACAAGTCAACCACTTAAAGAATCGATCAAAAAACTCGTAAAAGATGATGAAGGAATCCGATCGAGTCTTACACTTGAAAAACTTTCAAGTCTTAAACCTGCCTTCAAATCAGATGGAAGTAGTACGGCTGGAAACTCTTCTCAGATTAGTGATGGTGCTTCTGCAGTGACTTTGATGCGAAGAGAACAAGCTGAAGAGCTTGGACTTAAGCCTTTGGGTAGGTTTGTGGGTAGTTCGGTGGTCGGTGTGCCGCCGAATATCATGGGTGTTGGACCTGCTTTTTCGACGCCAGTGTTGTTGAATCGATTTGGATTGAGCGTCAAGGATATAGATATTTTTGAATTGAATGAAGGTGCGTTCATTCTATTGTGTCGAATTGATGGTAATCTTGATCGGCATGGAACTGAGTTATGATTTAATTTAATTTTTTAGCTTTTGCTTCTCAGGCTTTAATGACAATTGATCGCCTTCAACTAGATGAGAAAAAGGTGAACCCAAAAGGTGGGGCAATAGCCATCGGTCATCCATGTAAGCCTTTGTTTGATGTACCTTTTTGGTTTTGGTTTTGCTCTGACATTGGGATGATCTCAATTTGTTTGAAATAGTGGGTGCAACGGGTGGTAGGTTGGTAGCTTCATTGATTCATGAACTTCGAAGAACAAACAAAGAGATTGGAGTGGTTACACTTTGTTGTGGAACTGGATTTGGAAAATCTTCATTGTTTGTGGCTGAATAAAGGTACATTTCAAGTTGTTTTGATCTTTCTTGTTGAGGTTTATGTTTTTGTTCAGCTATTAGGCGGATGTATGATCAGGGAGAATATATATGCTGATTGAGTGATGGTGTTGGAGATGGAGGATATTGTAAAGTGAGTTGTATGTTAGCATATCCTTATTTTGTGCGCTTATGAGATCAACAAGTTGTTTTTTTATCAAGGGGAGAAGAAATCACCAAATCATTGCAATCGAAGTTTCTTGTGATACTAAGTTATATTCACCTATATATGACTCACTCTTCTCTCTAATTGTTTAAGTGAAATATTGCTCCATATCTTGCTATCAAAATTGTTTTGTACTGAAGACTGTTATAAGCACTGCAGTCTGCAGTACTCGTAGCCTATAACAAGCGGTTCAGAACTCAACATACAATCTTCCACTTATGCCTTTGCACCAAGATAAAAAAAACGGGTGGAGAAATAAAAGTCCTCATGCTTTATTTGGTGCTCTCAAGATGGAGTAGAATTAGACATTCAGTTTGTCCATAAGGCAAAGTTCCACGGCAAATTCATACGACTATGGCTCTCAAGTCATGGGCTCTCTGGGCTTCAGTCAAGTCATCGCCGCCATCATCACAAAAAGTGTTCTAACAAGGTTGCCTCACCAATGGTGGCCAAAACATGTCACTGATCAGGCATTCAGAGTACTTTTCGTACTCTTTGCGTGATCTGACTTCATGAGTTGGCCACCAGACTACGGGCATATTGTTTCAAGTGCAGGTGCAAGACAGGCGGGGCAAATAACAGAAAACTGAAAAAAGACGGAGATTTATGGAAACTTTGAACACTTTCAAAGACTTTTGAGATATTGAGTGAACCTCGAGTTATTTTTGAAGTAAACTCTCGGGGAGCTGGCCCCGTCCCCACCCCATCTGTAGTTTAATGGTCGGTCAAAGATCAACACCAACTGCACTCGACCCACCATATATCAACTGTATCACATCAACTTCACTCTCGATCCAGCTCTGCACTTCGAACGGTTGGTCCACACTTCCTTTCACTCATCGGGGTACACGAACTAACTATTGCCATTCGTAATCTCGTTTGTTTAGATACACAAGATGGCAGACGATGCAGTTACAAGGCTTAATTCATACGTTGGATTTGATTCCATCACTCGTCAAATCGAACACAAGTTACTCAAACGTGGTTTTCAATTCAATGTGATGGTAGTGGGTCAAACTGGACTTGGAAAATCGACCTTGATCAACACTATCTTTGCTAGTCATTTGATCGACTCTAAAGGACGAATGGACACTGAAGATGTCATCCGACAAACTACAGAGATCCAGGCTGTCAGCCATAGTCAGTGGCTTATTCATATACTTCTTTTCTTTATAAGTGCAGCCTCGCCATGCCAAGACTCTGAACTGCAAAGTCTTGATATGCAAGTTATGATCGACATCATGGGGGGGTTGATGAGGGCCATCAATAGATCATACATAAGTCGCTCTTTCTTTGCAAGCGTACTGACGAGCTTTGATCTTGCATACTTCTGCTTCAAACAGTCGTGGTGGAAAACAACGTCAAGCTACGCCTCAACATTGTGGACACACCTGGTTATGGTGATCTAGTAAACAACGATGGGTGCTGGGAACCGATCATCAAGTACATCAAAGACCAACATTCAGCTTACCTACGAAAAGAACTCACTGCTATGCGAGACCGTTACATCCAAGACACTCGTATTCACTGTTGTCTGTACTTCATCGCACCGACTGGTCATACTCTCAAGGTAAACCGTCAATCTTGTTTCAGTCTTTCCTCTAGTTCATAAGTTTGTAAGAGGGCAGTTTTCTGATCGAAGACATTTGTTCGATAGCCTATCGACATCATTGTGATGAAAAAACTAAGCGAAGTGGTTAATGTCGTTCCGGTCATTGCGAAGTCTGATAGTTTGACATTGGAAGAACGGGAGGCATTCAAAGTCAGAGTAAGTGAAGCTTTGAATTGATTGCATGTCTGATGTAGGCACACATAGGAAGATACATACACAAAAGTTCGGATTCTGATGACAATGTATGACAGATACGCGATGAACTCCATTACCACAACATCCGATTGTACCCATTCGATAGCGATGATCATGATACAGAAGAGATGCAACTAAACGAAGCGATCCGGGTAAGCCTTTTTTGCTTTGCATCAGTTGAGCTTCTCACTTGCTGAGTATCAGACTTTGTGATATGGCAGAACATGATTCCATTTGCTGTGGTTGGGTCAGAAAGAAATGTGATCATTGATGGAAAGCCAGTAAGAGGTCGAAAGAACCGATGGGGGGTCATTAATGTTGAGAATGAACAACACTGCGAGTTCAACTATTTGAGGAATTTCTTAACACGGTACGTATCCTGGAATGATCTCAAATCCCTTCAAAGTTCGATCCACTGATCCTTCTCTCACTTTGAACCTTACTAGAACTCATTTACAAGATTTGATTGAAACGACCGCTCAGATTCATTACGAAGCTTTCCGAAGCAAACAACTCTTGGCACTCAAAGAATCAAGCGCAAGTAAAGCACAACAGAATGGGGCATGAGAACCTAAGCACAATAGTCATTCTGTCTTGGTTCGGTTGGTCTTTGAACCTTTAATCCTTTCAGTCCACCAATAAATCATCTCATCGAAGTTTGCTTTTGATGAGCATCGTGCTTATATCCCATCGTCTGATTCTTTTTCTTTTTTGTTTCTTTATCTTATCTTATCTTCCTTTTTTTGCTTTTTTACCTTAGTTTGGGTACATTGTTTTTTCCGAGTATTAGTTTGTGAAAGATCATTACTAATTCATTTTAAAAAGTGGTTTTTCCTTTTTTCTGATTGGTTGATCGATTTGATAACATAGTTATGTTTGGTACGTTAGTAGTCGGTGGGGATGTTTTTTATTTACTACTACTGTTACAGAACAGAACTTGAAGTCTAGATGAAGACTACAATTTATGGTGGTTTTGATTTATGTGAACAATCATCTTAATGTTTATTGTGCCTTTGTCTTTGATTGCAACTGATTTTATTTTGATGGAGAATTTTTGGGTTTTACTCAGATTCAAGAAAATCCTTCAGCCCACTATGTGAATTTTGATCAACACTCAAAGGCTTTTTGTATGATCCTAGTGGCCCCTTGCCGTTTTGTGGCCATTTGCAGCACAGAAGTTGGAGGGACACTGATACCAGACATATTGACGAGGATCCAAGTCAAACAAACGAAATTAAATAAGCTTGCGTTATCAAAGCTGCCTGAACGTCCTTACATATGATTAACTTGAATACAACATATTAACAAATACAAATTATAAATACTGAAAGGTAGCACAGAGTGAATGATGCGGTCAAGTTGCTCGAATTTAATCTTTTTCACAGATTATAAATCCTTGGTTAGAAAATTATAAGAAGCACGAATTTCAAACACATTGTTGACACCTCGATACCGATGTGAGTCTATGACATTGTATCAACGGAAAGTTTAATACTCTTCATCGTGAGCAATCTCTTCTTCCACATCCACATCCTCGACATCATCCTCTTCGATCTTCATCTTCTTTTTATTTGTCTTAACTCCATCCTCGTCCTCGTCCTCGTCCTTTTCTTCTTTCGCCGAGTCTTCACCGCTATCATACTCCCCCCTCCTTTTCTTACGATTAGGTTTCTTGACTTGTTTTTGTACATGTGGATTCGGATTGATATGTCGATGTAATCGAAAACGGTCTTCTCGTGGTAAGCCAACTCGTCTAACCGCAGCTGGTTTTTTGTCCCGGGTTGAGGCAATCAGGTCTGCAAGGGATAGTTTCTTGGAGGGTAAAGCTTTATTTCTTGGGGTTTCGAGGGGAGCAGATGTCTTTGACAAGGATTTAGTATTCTGTTTGGGTTGTTTAGGTTGATCACCCTAATTTGCGCAAATATGGGTCAGATTAGCAACCCGATCGAAGTTTCAAAGCAGTATATCTTAGAGAGAGGCGGGGTAAATACCTTTTTCATTTTTTCAGTGGTGTCGTCCTCAACATCTTTGGATGGATTGGAAGGGGGTGGTGGAGGTGGCGATATAGAGTGTTGAGAAGAGGAAGGGACCTGGAGGGACTGTGATGTAGATTCTGCACGGGGAGGAGAAGTATCACGCGCGGCAGACGAGGTCGTAGGTTTCTCAACAGGCCGATGTGGTGAATGAGGATCATGAGTTTCTAGATGCGAGGAGGATGAGTTTTGCGGAGATGGGGGGATCGGCTTTGACTTGGCTTTCCGACCTCGCTTTGCCTTTGTCTTCAATGGCACAGAATTATCAGCACTAGCCGCAGAAAGACTCGGAGCATCAAGCAGAATCTCGGGAGGTTGCATGTGTGATGTCGAAGGCGATCGATCATGATCTGATTTACGTTTTTTGCGCTGAGTGGGTTTCTTGGCTTGCTGTTTAGTAGAAGGACGTGGCGACTTGAGGGTGATGGAAGGAGCTTTGGCGTGGCCTATAAGATCTAGAGGATCTCCGTCGACGGGAAGAACTGGGCTAGAGAGAGGGGATGATACAATCAAGGTGATTGTATTGGAAGGCATCTTCTTAGGTTCGGGTACCTTTGGTGATACATGGGGGGGTTCTTCTGAGAGTTTCAGGAGGGCGTCCAAGGATTTGGCGGATGCTTGACCAATGGCGGATTGTTTTCGGACGCGCTTGCCATTTGAGGGTCCAGCGCTTGGAAGATCGATGTTATCATGAGGAGCCTGTAGCTGATGTGTCAATGATGATGCCTCTTTGGTGGTACTACTGTGAGCAGATTCTCCATTGAGGGGAGTTGCATGCTTCTTGCCCTTTGCAAGTGCTGGGTCAATTGCTGATTGTGAGTCAGGAAGCGGTAAGGGAGGCTTTCGAACCTTCTTGGAGCGAGGCAGTGAAGGTGAGACGTTGGGTGAAGCCGGGGTTTCAGGTACGATCACTCGAGGTGGTGGATTGAGTGATGTACGGTTTGATACAGACTGTTCGATCGGATCATCAGAAGGCGGAGGTCGAAGAAGTGCTTTCATATGAGGAGTTGGAGCAGAGATAGATGAGGTATCTGCATCAAACTTGCTCTTCGACCATCCTGGTTCACGAAGAAGGTCGTCGGTTGCAAACGGGAAGATAGGCGAGGTTCGTTCCGGGTGCGTACCATTGATGATGGTAGAGGGAGCTGCCTCAGAGATCGGATCGGTGAATTGACTATCCACTGTTCAAGATGTAAAGAGAAGTAAGTTACGTTGTTGAAATGGATGCGATGAATTCTGAAGACTTACTTTGAAGAGCTTGAAATGGTAGTCTTTGGAAGGTGTCGAAAGGCTGCAGTCCAGGTTGACTATCAGGACAGATGACCTGGTGTTGTCGATCTGGAGATGGGGTGGTAGTACGATTTTGAACAGGGTCGAGATTGGTAGACGCCATTTGAGTTTGGTTTGAAGGATGTAGATGATTAGGTATTTTACTGAGTGCAATAGCTTTTTCTAAATTGAGTCTTTCGCGTCTTTCGTAAGGAGTTTCACCTGACCTTCACATCATATAATCACCATATTGAGATCGTTGATGGAGATGATGAATGCGTTAGTTAAAAGGTCTTCTGGCGATGGTCGATTGATTGATGATGAAACAACTTACCTGGTCATTAGTCAACAATCTGAATGATTTGAATGAGTTCGATATGATGATATGATTGTAATAATATGGTTTTCATATGATGATCTGTTGGTCATGAGTGTATGCGGATTCAAAAAACCACTTTACCACAAAATTACTATCGAACCTATCACACAGCATGTCACCTGTCTAGGTCTTTGTATGTCACTAGAATTGTTGGCCTCTTCTGCTTCAAGACAACCCAGAAGAATCAAGCAAAGCCATCGTCAATGACGAAAATCCGCGCAACCCCTCATGCACCCTGATGTTGTGGTGTAAGTGAGTGATCCATTGATCCAAGGCTCTTCTTCCTCACACTCCCAATTTCGGATCGGAGTCCTAGCACACGACAAGTTTGACACGCATACTCAAAAGCTTTTGTTTGTGTTCATCTCTACATGTGTCACGAAATTCGATGGCATCAAAGCGAGTCATATCCATTGATAGAAAGATATTGCGTCGGATCTCTGGTGGACACTGCAGATGAGTAGATGATTTCAACCAAGAAAGCGGAACCCTGAATGTCTCCGGAGGAGTCTCCTTCCCTCCCAAAACCGACCTCCGCCGGTTTGTTCTGGACAGATCGATTAAAGCCAACAGCCACTGTGACCATTAAGAGCCATTAGACTATGAAACGCCAGGAACCGCCCCAGTGGAAACCGGGAATTTACAATTACCACTGATCACATGCGGTTTACCAAAGATGAGATTCCACTCATTCCGGTCACTTCGGTGTCAATGAGCTTCATTGCTCTCCTTCCCTCCCAATTCCACGGATAAAGACTCCGGCTGTTCTGGCCTTCTGCGCGCGGTTCCTCCCATCAAAAAACCTTCAACAGCTCTTCCATACGTATACTTCGCTATGATGTCAGCCTACCCACCTCCTCCAAAGCCTGTTTTCGTATTCATTGCTCTATGTATCACACAACTTGCTCTCGTTCAAGCGGATACTGTTCAATGTAGAACGTCATTTGGCCTGGACTCGAAAGGTAATGCAGGTAAGTAACTTTGTTCAACCTTCTTCTGTCCTCAAAAAGCTCTAATTCCTTTTTTCAGCCTGTAGAGATAGTGCCAGTAATTCATGGACCTGCGGAAAGTCCAGTTGCGGAAACAATCGTAAGTTGCAATCCTCTTGTGTCAAAATCACTCTTACCAAGTCTGATCACTTCTGACCATCTTTCTCAACATGATATCTATAGATCATCTGTACGCACCAATGAAGCGTTGCAAGTACGGCAGCACTCCTGGCGTCAGCGAACAGCAATGCTCAAGATACCTGCAAAGAAGCGATGGCACATATCGTAAGATATCAATCTCCCTTAATATAGAGACTTGATGAATTCTGTTAATTTCTAACATTGCATCTACTCAACTTTATAGAATGTACTAACTCGGCTAATAAAACTTACATTTGCCCTTACAACGTCTCGAATGTGCCCTTCATCAGTAAGTTATCATCCTTGCTCATCATTTTTGAAATCATGTACCATGTGTTAATGTACCTTTTTTGATATGGACAACAGCATGCTCAGACTGCACTAAGAACTCATGCTTTGGGCCTACGTGTTAAGCCTTGTTCTGAGGGTGCTCCATCCTGACCATTCTGAAAAGAGACCAACCCTCGTCGCTTTGTCCCGCCTAGCTCTCTATGTCAGTTTTTGCCCCATTCCCACCGAATTGCCAAGCCAGCTCGAAGGGGCGGTCTTTATGAGCTCTAGGACTGCTTACATGTACATATATCTGAATATTTGTCTCCTCAAACAAGCTTGCAAAGAAGCATCCCTGGAAATGGACTTTGTACCCACCTGAAAGTTAAGCAGGAAATCGCAGCGCGACTGCATACACATAAAGATAATCCCTCTTGGTATGTGATAGCCACTTCAAAGTGAGCTTAAGATCCTTCAGGTCGATAAAAAAATCAAAATCAAAAAAGAAATGTCCTTGGACGTGATTTTGGTATTCACGTGAAAGTAGAGCATGCAGCTGCTGGAGATCTGTCCTCCTTGAGGCTTCAATGGCAATTGCAAGTAAAGCCAAAAGCATATTTCCCAAGAAAGTGAATCCAGGAAAATCTTAAAACACCGCATTGTATTATGGTCTCAGGTGGCAGGTGGTGTGCAAATATAGAGAGGCGTATTCCATCCACCCGGGTGTTTAACCGCAAATCAACAAAGTTGACACATCACCCATCATCTCATCTCAGCGCAGCTCTCTATTTTTGTACCACAAATCCTGAGTCTTAAAAAGAGCTCCCAAATAAACTCAAGACGTTGAGAGAGGAGCCCGGAAGTCCTAAACGCTTTAGGACTCGGGAGTTTGCATGGTGCTTAACTTTTCATGAATTTAGCGTTCCGGCTCTCGAATCTGAACCCTTCACGCTTCCAATCTTTCCAATCTCCGGCAGTCCTCCAGAGTGCTGTAGAACTTGTACTACAACAAAATGATCTCAGCGGTAGATGATTGGGCTAAATCATAATGTTTGAATTCGAGTAGGCAATGTAAGTGGTTACAACACATGAATGAATATCTCTATGTTTCTCTCTTCCTACACTGGCGCCTCTTGAAATTCATTCATACAAGTTTGTCTTTATTTGCTGGGCTTCAACGAATGCACTTCACTTGTGAAGAAAAGAATCTTACCGCATTGCCTGTCTTTCGGTCTTTCATTGTTACTTTTCATCTGGAACTTTTGAGTCTTTAAACTTTAAGGCGCATGCTGGATCAAAATCTAAACTTAACAAAGTCCCCTCTCGGTATAAATCGAGCGAGCTCGAGAGAGGGACTTACGACTCATCGTCAGATCTTCGCTTAAGAGCACCAGCCAGTAAGCCCCCTTATTTCATCTTTCGAGATTTCTCGTCAGTCAAAATCGATTAGTATGTAATAACCAAAATTATTGTTTTGGATGGAAGATCTAGGGTTTTAGAAGGAGATGAGATAAACCCTCAGTGAATTTGATCCAACGATCGATGACCATATTTCTTGACAGTGCAACTTTGCCCATGGACTACTGACTACATGAGAGAATCTGTGTTGATCCTGAAATTTGGAATCTGGATGGATGTGAATTTAGATATGATGGGT
>KZ146731.1:791-16610 GCA_002157085.1 Melampsora occidentalis | reverse complement strand
AAATTTGGAATCTGGATGGATGTGAATTTAGATATGATGGGTTTGTAGAATGTAGCATATGGGTTTAGATAGGATCTCTCTTGGTCGTAGATCTTTCAGTTATGTTCTGTCAAACCAAACTCCCCTGAACTACGACAGCATTAACCTCACTTGAGATCAACTGCATATCATCTCAAGTTATCGACTCATCCTTTCGATTTCAGATCCGAACTTCTCTTCACCCTTCTTTCATCTGGTGAGGGCCATCCCTCAATCATGGCCGAACCAACTCAGGATTCAGAATGGCAATCATTACCGGTTCAAGATCAACTCACTCATAAGGTTCATCGGACTTCCCCTTTATAACCTCTACATCATATTCCACGATTAATTACTCACTCGTACTGCTTATTTCGATTTGAAAGCTTTGGAAAGCTCGATTGGCTGCCTATGAAACCTTGATCAAGCAATTCGAACTCGCCGAAGGTGATGATGATGAGGTTTTCACAGATTGGAATCGGTAATGCCACATCATCCTTCTCTCATAGCCACATCAAGTTTACCGAATTTGTGATTCCATTATATGTTTACTTGATTCTCAGGGATTCGGAATGGCCTAGACGCGCTGTGACAGATTCAAATGCGGTAGCTCAGGAAAAGGGGATTTATCTTGTTTCTGTATATATTCGACTGGCCGGCCGCCCTGCTACGAGATGCCGATCAGATTGTATCACACCATTAGTTGAAAAGAGTCTCGCTACCAATGCAAGAAAGGGGACCAGGGAGGCCGGGATAGAATGTCTGCTAGGATGGGCCATGTCGGAGGCCGATGGCGATAAAGCGGAAGGGATCGTGGTATGTCAACGAGCTCTCCTCAGTTTGGATGATGTCCTAGGATTGTAGACCTGAAGATTTGGCAACTCGCCCTTTTTTGGCTATCAAGACCGCTGTGATTGAAGGCCTGGGCTCCAAGCAGCCAAAGGTGGTCGCAGGCGCAGTCTCTGCTCTCAACGCTCTCATCTCGTTAGTTCGCTCTCCAGATTTAATTTGGCGCACGTATCAAGTAGCTGATCGTCCTGCGTAATTAGAGCCTTCGGAGTCAAAGTCATCAATATCAAACCCATCCTCAAGTCTCTCGCCAAAATCTTCGCGCACGCAGATAAGGGTGTTCGGGCAGAAGTACGTTCCATGTCTCATTCCCTTCACCAATACGTTGACCCTCATCGCGTCCCTATATCTCCACCTAGGGCACCACACTGGTTCAAACTCTTTACAAATTTCTCGGCCCAGCCCTCGAGCCATCGCTGTCAGAACTGAAGCCTGTCCAAGTAAAAGAACTTCACGAGTCATTTGCTGTCCTTGACACCGAAGGTAAAGGTAAAGGCACTGGCACGCCGACACGTGAAACCGCTGGTCAACAACGAGAAAGACTTCATCGTGAAGCACAGGCCGCGCTAGAGGGGGTTCAAGACTTAGGGCAAGCGGATCCTGGTAGCAATGAACCAGAGGCGGAGAATGGGCCAGAAGAACCAGAGGATATCGACCCCTATGACTTGGCTGATCCTGTCACCGTTCTTGATCGTCTACCATCAGGATTTTATGAACACCTCGCCTCTTCAAAATGGAAAGAGCGCAAAGAGGAAGCTCTCGATCCGCTTTACGAGGTCCTTAAGACGGCTATTAAAATCAAACCAGATCACTATGATGAGCTTGTCAAAGCATTGGCAGGCCGGATGGGCGATGCAAATATCCTCTGTGTTATTGGAGCTGCAAATTGTTTGGAATGCCTTGCGAAAGGTCTCAGGACAGATTTTGGAAAGTACAAGGTTTTGATGCTGGTCCCGATGTTGGAGAAGTTCAAAGAACGGAAGGTCAATGTGGTAGAGGCATTGAGTAATTGCTTGGACGCGATGGCTTTAACAGTCCGTTTTCCACATTTTATGCATCAATCTGGTACAGAGGGTATACGCTCATCCCGACTCATATGCCACAATTTCTTAGGTGACTTTGCCGGAACTGACTGAAGACATCGTGACGTTTTCGAAACACAAAAATCCTGCGGTGAAGGAACAGACGATGAAGTTCTTAGTCAGGTGTTTGCGTAATACCGAGCATCAAATTCCAAAGCAGGATGTCAAACCCCTATCCGATGTCATGCTTAGTGGACTTGAGGACGCTGTTGTTCCCGTCCGTGAGATCTCTGCTGAAGGACTAGGGACAATGATGAAACTAGTCGGAAAAGCAACATTTTCACCTTTGATTCAAGCTCAAGATGACCTTCGTAAGGCTAAGGTTGAAGAGTATTTTGAAAAAGCGGTTGTGAAGTATAAGCCTCCAAAAGCCAAACCGAAACCTATCGTTAACAAACCTGCGGCTAGACCTCCACCAAAAGCCAGGCCGGCCCCAAAACAATCTACACCGCCTTCACCGGATAGCAACGATTTCCGGGCATCTACACAATCCAAACCTGCAAGCAAAGCACCTCCTAAGCCCGTCGCAAAGAAGCCGCCAGCTGCCACAGGGCCTGCGCCTAAGAAAACGGCTCCCGCGGCACAATCTAGCGGTGCACCCAAAGGAGCCTCGAAACCAATTGAGGAAGTACGGTACAAGATGTCACAAGAAGATGCTGAAGCCAGAGCGCCCCATTGTCTCGATGCTGCGTTCATCGAAGGAGTGAACAACAGTCTGTGGAAAACTCGCTTAGCGGCTTTGGATGATATGCTAGGGTGGTTACCAGATCATATAGATGAGGTTGAGGCTGAACTCTTGGTGCGATATATGAACAAGAAGCCCGGTCCGAAAGAAAGTAATTTCCAGGTATGTACAGCTCGTAATCAAGATTTGATGAATATGCTCAAAGCCAAGTTGTTTTTGGCTTTCTTTTTAGGTTTGGCAACGAGTATGCGCTGTGCTACAATTTCTGGCCGAAAATTCGTCATCGTTTTCCAAAGCCTGCATTGCTCTTACTGTACCATCTCTGATAGAAAAGTATGGAGATGCCAAGATCAAAGAGTCAGCTGGCGGCGCGTTGTTGACTTTTGCTGAGAAAAGCTCTTTGGGATTTGTACTTTCGCATGGTTCGTCCATCGCGAGTTTTATCCTTTTTGTCCCGTGTGTGCAATCACTGATTGTCCTACTCAATTTAGCATTCGAGTCCATATCTAAGCAGAAGGCCGTCAAAATCCAGGCGGAAAGCTTTGTATTCATTGAGATGTCATTGACGGACTTCGGTATCACTGGCGTACCCATCAGGGACTTGATAGAGTGCCTAAAAACTGGACTTAAGAGTGTCAATGCCGCCGTGAGAACCAACGCCACTAAGGCTTTGGTGACCACGAAGCTTTGCATCGGAGCAGGTTTGTCAATATCCAAAACATGTCTAGGCGATTCCAGGGGAGCTGTACTCACGCCCATTGGCTATTAGATATCACTAATTTCTTGCAGGACCTCAATCCACAATTGCTTGGCACTATCGAAGGCGAGTTCGCGAAAATCGAGGGCGAATCGCCACCAGTGCCTACTCGCGAGAGTGCCGATGTGGCACAGGCCAAGCCTGGTCCAGCCGCAAAAGGTAAAGGCAAAGGGGCCCAAGGTGACGATGCACTAGATGAATTGTTCCCTAGAGTCGATCTAGATAAGTTGATCTCTAGTTCTGTCATCAAATCCTGCGACGACAGCGCCTGGAAGATCCGGAAAGAGGCATTAGAGACCATTCAAAGTATCCTAGAGAGTAACAAGCGACTGAAACCAAATCTTGGTATGTTCTTCTACCTGCAGTCGCATAAGCTGAGTGACACTCGATTCTGAATGGTTTCGAATGGCCTTGTCTGCCTACACACTTCACAGGTTCCGACCTTACCGCTTCACTAAAGCTGCGACTTGGCGATGCTAACAAAGCCGTACAAGCCTTGGCCCTCGACATCACAGGTCGGATAGCGACTGGTATGGGCAAGCCATTTGAACGACATGCAAAGATGTTCGCCACATCAATGTTGATGGTCTTGGCCGACAAAAACGCCGGCGCCCGGAACAACGCTCTCGCGACATTGAGTGCCGTAGCGGATGCATGTGGGCTCGACTGTCTCACAGCTAGCGTCGCTGCTGCTCTCGAGATTGCCAAACCTGAACTTCGAGCTTCAGCCCTAACTTGGATCGTCCAAAGACTTGCGGAACCCGATGCAGTCAAAGGTCTTGACATGTCACCTTTTGCTGCACCATTGATCTCATGTTTGGAAGATCGAAGTCCCGAAGTGCGAAAAGGAGCTCAAGAACTTCTGCCTACAGTCATCCAAGCTGCAGGCATCGACATTGTTCTAGATCAGACATCGAATCTCAAACCAGCCTCTCGCAATAATGTTGTTCCAATGATTGAAGCCTACCGGCCGGCTGCTCCAGTCAAGGTCGCCGCCCCCAAACCTGCCACTGCGAAAAATGCACGACCTGCTTCTGCGCTCAATAAGTCGACCAACCGTGCCTCAGTTGCAAGTACTCAAAGAGCCTCAACTCCTACCATGGAAGATCGACCTCCTCCATCAAAATCAAAATTAGGTCTACGCAAACCTGTGGGTGGCCCTATTTCAAAGCTTGCTCCTCCGCCCCCTCTTCCGGCTTCTCCAGGCCCTACCACAAGCGCAAGCGATGTCCCCTTCCGGTCGGGTGATCCTAAAGCGAAAACCTTACGAGCTAGCAAAGAGACGGGCCCGCTCAAATGGGTTATCGAAGGGGCAGTTCGAAAGGATCAGATTGAACAGCTTCATCTACAAATGAGCTCTCAGGTCAGCGCCGAGCTTCTAGGTCAATTATTCAGCAAAGATCACCACTGCGAGAAAGACTTTATGGCAGGCTTGAACGTAATTGAATCTTGGACGTCGGATCCATCCCTAGCGAGCGAAACAGCTGATATGGAAGAATCGGATGTCAGAGACAGACTACTTGCCAATGCGGATCTTGTGTTCAAATATTTGACCATCCGGCTGCATGACACAAACACATCAATCACAATGAAGTGTCTAGACATCATCGAACAGTACATCACCGTTTTGCAACTGGATGCATACCGCTTAACTGACTACGAAGCATCTGCCTTGATGCCTAGTTTGATTGGAAGGGTAAGCGAAGGATCAATATGAATTGTTGTCCACAATCAAACTCACAAATTTCTTGTATTCATCCTTAGTGCGGGGATAGCAAAGAAACTCTCCGAACACGGATCAGAGCAATTTTCAAGCACATATGTAGTATATATCCTTTCAGTAAAGTTTTTCAAAGCCTGCTCGATCATGGCATCAAGTCCAAAAACGCTCGGGTCCGGGCCGAGTGTGCCGAGGAACTGAGTGCTCTCTTTCAACGACATGGTCTCAATGTCTGTCAGCCAGCAAAAGCATTGCCTTTGATCGCTTCTTTGATTTCAGATAGAGATTCTGCTGTTCGAAATGGGGCATTGTCGGCATTAGCTAGTGCTTATTCTTCAGCGGGAGACTTGATACTCAAATATGTGGGCAACCTATCCGGTAAAGAGCAAGATATGTTGAATGAACGATTAAAACGAACAGGAGCGCCTGCCTCTCCCAAAGGGACCCGGCCTGTCGCAGAGTCCGCCAACTCACCTCGCCCAGCAGCTGTTAGTCGATTGGGCACCAAAACCCTTCGAAGACCATCAAGCATGGGACTGCAAGGTATCACAGATACAGAGTCGCTTAGCGCACCCAAGGGTATCCCACATCGACCCATGTCAACTGTCAATACTACCTCAAAGCTTGCTTCTCCTTCAGCCATGACACATTCGAAGCTACAACCCCTTGCTTCACAGATGCCCCTTCGCCAATCTACCAGTCGTCGAGATTCACTCATCAATTCCTCTTTGCCTGCCCCACGACCACAATCACATTCGTCTATCAAAGCACCTATGAATCACAAACCAATCCCTACTCCTGCCAGTCCCAGTACTTCAGACCATAATGTAAACATTCCAATCGCAGAGATCTTGTCAAGCGATGACATCCGAAGTACGGACGCGCTCAAAACAGTTCAAAGTGACATCGCCAATCGACCTGATTCTCTGATCCCGAGTGCTGACGCTCTCATAGATGCAATCGCAACGCAGATGAGGATTGCGTTCGAAAATCTCGACACATCAACCCCACCTTTGACTCTGAGATTGTGCAAACATCTGATGCAAACACTCTCCACCTTCTTTGACCAATCCCAACTCGCCACTGCGGTCTCCAAAGATGCACTTGTCGCCGTTTTGGCACAGCTCACTCAACGATTACAAGAGACAGCCGACAATCCAGTCAGTGAACACATCACTAGCTTGTCTAAAGTTCTAAATATGGTGTTAATCCGGATATTCCACAATGCAGACAGAAGTGCTTGCTTTGGGTAAGCAGACCTTGTGTCGTTGTCATCTTTGATCTCCTGTTAGGGCTGATTTGATGTCTTTCTTTAGTGCCCTCTTCGCTGTCCTCAAGCTGACCACGATCGATATGCGAGAAATCGAGGGTGAGGTAGAGCTAGCACATCGGGCAAAGTACGCCGAACTAGTCATGAAGGTCAGTACACACTTTATCAATACCGATATTGACCGGCTCGTGTAACTTACGCCAAACAATGCGATCTTTGCTTGATTTCACTCCAGTGCTTGTGGAAAGTGTCGAAGACCGTGAAGGAGTCCCTTGAGGATGGCACTCTCGATCCACGGATTCTCCTAGGGGACATTGACGATTTCCTCGTATCGATCCCACCAGCAGAATGGAGACGACGAGCTAATGACAATGTGCCATTGGCAGATATGCCATTGCGAACAGTCAAAACGATCTTGCAGCAGGTGGTGACTATCTACGGAGAGGGTGTCTATGAGGCTGTTTCAGCTCTCAAAAACCCCCAAGATACGTTTGTATACCAGTATCTGTTCCGTCTGCTAAATAACTCCAGAGCAGCAGCTGGGGAGCCACCGGTAAGCCAGCCCGCGCGTCGACCAGTCCCGGTCTCCCCGGAATTGGCGATGGCCCCGCTCGCGACAACCAGCTCTGCTATGCACCAAAGTCCTTCGCGAAGTCCTTCGCGTTCGAGGCAGAGTTCCGCTCCCAGTATGGACCCCAGACAGTCTCCTGGACCGCTTGATCATTTTGGTGAAGTAAACATAAACAACCTCTTGACCGAGGTGTTCGCGAAGATTGGCAGTCCTACTGAATCGAAGAAGGTAAGATTATATTTTGAGTTTTCTTTCGACCTGGCGAGGTTTGTTCATTCGCGTTGCCTTGTAACTTTGTTCAGGGTATTCAAGAGCTATATCAGCTGTTGAAGCTGCATCCGGAAGCCAATGCCAAAGTAGACAAATGGATCGGTGCTACTGGAACCTATTTTCAAGCTTATCTTCGAAGGGCGCTTCAAAATCTCCGGGCAGATGATCCAGATGTAGCGGAGGATGGAGCAGCCGTAGACTCAGAGAGTGTTGTATCACCTCTCACCCCAGCATCTCGTCAGTATTGACTTGGTTTCTTTGCTCATCGACCCAATCCGGATCAGCAGATCGTGCGTAGCGCTGGGCAGGATAGAGGCCTTAATGATCTCTGCTATATATGTACCTGAACATTCCACAATATACCAATCGTACACCCACAGGTCCGAACTTGAACTTAATCTCCATCACACCCTCGCCTCCTGCGGGTTCGGCCAGCGAGTTTGCTCAACAGCAGCAATCGGCACGTATGACGAAGATTGTCTCGCAGGATTTAGATTTGAACCGGTTACAGACGCTCTTTGGGTTTACCAACACTAATCCTCATCAAGAACACCCCGCCTCAACAACCGCAGAACCATAACCTTTTCCCAATCATAAAACCGTGTGTGTAGTCTTTCGAGACGAGCCATTGACGACATTCAGCTTTGTCTTGATCTCTCTTTCTCTCTCTCTTGAATGTTATTTTTGTTCAAACATCTTCAGCATTATACGTCGTATTACTATGCCTGTTTCCATAGGAAGAACATCACATCTACATCTTCCATTGGTCTTTCTTCCTGTTTACTATCTTAATTTTATGGCTGAAAGTTTTAATATAATTTATATTGTTCTATTAGAGTGGTATCATGCTTTTGATATCTTGGGACTTTGTTTTGTTTTCCCTTTGGTACGAGGGCACATAATTGTCGCTTGATCTCCCTGCGATCATGATGAATCTTCTTGAAAAGTGAGTACATATTGCTTTGCTGAGTAAAGATGGAAGACATCAGCAGGATTGTCATGTTGTTCAACAAGTGACAAGTACTCCTACTCCCTGAGTTTGATAAAACTTAGGTTTATTTGGTGGAGAGGACTAATGAGATCACATGTTCCTGCCACAACCCTAGCTGTGCACTTTGCATCATGCCACTAGAGCTTTTCAGCAGGCTTCCAAACATGATAAACCAATCCTCCGTGCATAGCTTCTTCAAGATATATTTAGCTTATGAATGCAATTTTCAAAGTTTGGAAAGACATGAGGTTGGTAGGTTTAGCCTTTAGGGCAGCATGGGCTAAACATTGAAGAAAAATTGCCAAGGTCATCCATGGTAATACTATTTCACCCACACCAAAAAATGCACAACCCCAAGTATGACTGTGAAGCAAGTCCTTGACCATTTTTCTGAAGACCCATGATGGAGAATGTTGAAAACTAGAAATCTGGTCTGCATGCACATTCAGGGGATAATTGGAGTTAAGTGACCTTGTTGGGTCTATCTTGTAATTTTTTTTGTTTCATCTTCTAATTCATGATATCAACTTGAATTTGGTCCAAGTGTAGATAGACCTAGTTCTTTGCACAAATGAGGAATCAATGGAAGTACATGTGTTGTGGGGTGTGGAAGAGGTGTTTGCAAGTGAAAGGGTAGAGACAAAGATGTATTTCAACTTGTAACACCTATATAAAAGCATTCACAATGGTGTTTCTCAAGCACAACAAAGCATGTTGCATGTGGTGATGTCAAAGCCTGCATCATATGAATAATGGGTACTACCCAAACCATCACCACTCACAATGGTGATACAAAGAGACACTCAATTACATACTTCAAAAGTTCTCAGTTTAAACCAAGTCCTTTTGCAAAAAATTTGAAAGAGCCTTTCTTCATTGTTCTTGACTTCTCATCAATCCTACCTCAATTATCAAAGAGTTCATCAAAATACTCCGCTGAGACTGTGGAAGATCTCAAGACATATTGAATATCCTTTGTTTCAAAAGGATTCATTTTGTAATGAATATTCCATTCTAATTGGAAGAGCATACCAAGATTTTGAATAGCAGACTGAGACAGATCAGACAAAAATCTAGTATGCACTCATGTCCAAAATCCTATAATCCCATTGTTCATCAAAGCTGCAGGCCACTTGTGGGGATCTTGCTTGGTTATGCATGTCCCGGACCCATGGCTTCATACAAGTTCACTGCCTGCCAGTCCCAATATTGACATGACAAGGAAAGCGTCAACAGCTTTGAAGCAGCCCTTGTGGATGTTAGGCTTTAAATCAAGTTGGCATGCACTCATTTTTGTACCCTTGCCAGTATTCTAAGATAGCCGGGGGTAGCTATTCATCATGTTTTTATCTTTGGAGCCATCAGCCCATGATGCTCATTAGTAGTTGCCAGTGATCAAGACCGTACTTGAGTGAGAATTTCAGGAATACCGAGTACCCATTGCGTCGGTACTTCCCATACGTCGACCAAGGCAACGGGCACCTCACAGCTCAGCGGATACCCGACTCAGGGGATAGATCAATCTCTTGGCTACAGTCGTCCACTACTTTGTCTTGACCCAGGGTTTGCTACGGACAGTGTGGGGTCTGTGATTTGACATGGCTGCACTTAGTTACTTTGCGAGATTTCGATCAATATCTTTCTTGACTGTTCTATTGGTCTATACAATCAGCTCTTGTGCGCGCTAGGCGTTTACTCGTAGACATTGGTTGCTGAGGTGAGGCCGTATTGAACAACACCTGAACGAGCGAGGGGGGCAAAAATCAATGGCGCAAGTGCTGATTAGTCATCGAGGAAGCTGAAAGAGTATACATGCACAAATTTCTCACCTTCGGGGAACCACAGGGCTGGACAAAGGAGAAGAAAAGTCGAGTTCAGTAGGAGTGATATCACAATTGAGCGAGGTGAAGTATTTACCAATCTCTTTCTTAGCGGATTCAACAGCGTCAGAACCGTGGCAGATATTACGGCCCATGTCGATTCCTAGATGGAGAAGCTTCTTTAGTATGACCATGCTGTTGGGTACGAGCTTCGTCAAAAGATTGCGCAAAGCTTGACGTACCGAAATCTCCACGGATAGTACCAGCAGCTGAGCTCAAAGGGTTAGTGGCTCCAAGCATGGCTCGGCCTTGCTTGACAACCTGATCGAGGGAGTTGAGCAAAGTTATTCGAATTTAAGGTAGAGAACCGGCAATTCTGCTTACATCTTTACCCTCAAAGACGATGGCGACCACGGGGCCACTGCTCATGAAGCTACAAAGACCGGCGAAGAAGGGCTTTCCAGCCAAGTCGGCGTAATGCTTCTCAACATGCTCCTTGGATGGTTGCATCATTTTCAAGGCAACGATTTTGTAACCTCGACGCTCGAAACTTCAAAACAAGAACATCACGTTTAATCAGGACCGCGCATGACCGTGAAGAGTACGATTCATTCGTGGAATGAAAAGCATTAATTCAGATTTTGTAGATGGACTTACCGTCCTACAATTTCACCCACCAGTCCGCGTTGGACACCATCGCACTTCACCACTGAAACCCGAGACAATGAGGATGAGAAATGATCTGTAGTAAGTTTTAAATCCAAAATCAAAGAACTCACTGATAAAGGTCTGCTCTGAGTTAGACATGATGGTAATTTATGAAATTTGATTGATTGTGGAAGTTGGTGGGTTGAGCAAATCAGTGAGGAATGGTTGAACAACTCCGATCGAAAGCTGTCAACCTGGGTTGCACCCTGTATGTGTGACTGTATGTTAGGTTTGGGTTTGTGTCTGGACTCTGGGGTCACGCGCCGCGCGGTGTGGTGTACCGTGGGTCCGTGTGCACTGTGCGGTGTGTGTATGTGGCCTGTCGGGGTGCAGGGACTACAGGGAGTCTGGACACCATTGAGTTACGTACATCCACCATCTCAACATCATCTTTATTTCAACTTGATGGTATCATCACTCATCAATCAACTAAAAAGCATACCCAAATACCTTTGCATTATATTATGTACCAAATAGTACCGAGTTTGGACTTCAAAGGAGGTTTCAAATCTTCTGATGTTGGTGCATCCAGGATTCTTCTTTAAGAAATATGAAGCCATCTCTGCCACAGCAGTGGGCCCAATTTCAAAGAATTTGATCCCAACCCTCCAAAAAAACCCAATAAATACTGGGTTTGTTCGTAGGTCAGTGTTTCCTTCAACCCCTATGTAATCCATTCTGATTCTGACGGATCCTTCACACGGGGCTTTTGGGGATCCTCATCCATTCTGATTTCAGGAAGGCAAGCAACACAAGAGAATATATTTGTATGTTGATGGGCCATGGTTCTTTTACTGAATCAAAGATTCTTTGCACAAATTGTTTCCATCAAGACATGACTGTTTGAGGTATAGGCCATCAGTCTGCTATGTCTTGTGTACAATTCTCTCTTCTAAAGACAAATCATTTATCAAGTGTGATAAATTTTTATTGAGTAAACTCACTCTTCTTCAGATTCAAAGGTATCACAGCTTGCTTTTACAGATTGGCTTTGGAGTATGTAGACTGACAACCAGAGTGGAATGGAATTGTTGGAAGCTCAGGTAGCCAGTGACCTGGTACTTGAGAGTAAAAGAGTCAGCGGATAGCATCTCTTCAACTCTTGTGGGCTGCTCTGAAATTGGGCACATTTATATATCTTTCAGAGAAAGATGTTATCATAATTTTTGAGCTTTGATATCATCTATGCAAGCTTAACTAAGCCCCTCACAAGCATGTTTGCCCTGCCCTTGAAGAGGGGCTTCCACAGACTTGTGATTTTTGGCGGAGGACTTCCAAGGATTAAGTCTGCCTATGTCCTTTTTTCACCTTCTCCTCAACACCTCTCCACAAAAAGTTTCAGATTTCTTGTAATTTGTTCTCTACATCATTGTACATACAGTCAGTCCATAATAGCTTGAGAACTCAAGTTTTTGAAACAAATTCACAGCCAATACAGGCAAACTTAGGAGCATATCCTTCAATTGAGATAGCAATATCTTTATTGAATTTGGCCTGTTGACCGCTGCTCACCACTTCCACACCCTCAATCTCACCAAATGTCATATCCTTGGTACAACCACCACATCACAACCATCAACTTCCAACTCCACCAAGAAAGAGCTTCTCTTGGAAGTTTAAAAGAAACACTGCAAAGAATTGTAAGTTGCCAAAAATCAATTTTGTTTCTTATTGACAATGAGTCACTGACCAATGGTTTTTCAGCGCAAGATGACAAGCAAGACAAGCTTGACCTGGGGGGCTTAGCCCTGAGCGTGGCAGGCAAGGTACCCCTGTACTTTTTCATAAGTAAGCTGTAATCTTTCATTTGATTTCACCAAATCCAAGTTTTTCATTTTTTGATGACCTTTGCTTTGTTCTTGCAGAGAAATCCACCATTGGAAAACATTTTGTATGGCCCACATCAATATCAAGAATTGGAGCCGGTTCACTTGCATCCACACCGTGATCCAGGATTCCAGGAGTCCCTGTGTTGACTTCATGCTCCAGGTCAGTGCTTTCATTAATTTCTTTTCAAGTTTCTCTCTTCACCCGTTCATTCAAATCACTCACTTTCTCACTTTCTTCTCTCTCTTTTGTTTCATTCTTTCTCTTCATTCTTTTTTTTTCTTCAATTTGCTTGATCCCAGCCCTACAACCAGCTCAAGAGACCCTGAATCTGGCCCATGATCTGCACCATGAACAATTGAGATGAATAATCATTGGCTTATTAACTTGTCTACATCATTCTTTTTTACATCATACATACACTTGTGACAATGAGATGAATGACGTCAATGTTTGAATTGTTTGTTATATAAAACTCTTGTGTTCTCTTTACCTTGATGTTTTTCCTTTATCAAACTCAATCATCTTCTCAAACATCTTCTTCATTGTAGTTGTTCTGTTACCCAATTCTCACAGGAAATATCCACTTTAAGTTGACCCAGGCTTTCAGCCATTCAAGTGTCAACTTTGTGATCCAGGTGAGTGCTTTTGAATTTCTCTCTTGACTGTTTTCATTCAAGTTGCTAACTTTCTCTCTTTCTTTTCTCTTGTAATCTTCATTCTTTCTCTTTTCAAATTGCTCAATCCCAGCCCCACAACCGGCTCAAGTTCCACAAATTAGTCAGGTCCACTGGGAACCAATGTTCAATAACCAAGTCATTGAAGTTTAACCTGAACCTGCAATAACTCCAAATCTTGGTGAGTTTCAAATTTCTCTAATCTACAGACTTAAAAGTTTAACTGACCACATTCTGACTTGATCAGGTCCATACGTTGATATTGGCCTCACCCTAGCAAAACTACTGCCAACCTGAGTCCCTGCTGCTGCTGCTCAACCTCAAGTGCTGGTTTTCAAGGCTAAACCAAGCCACCTGAAGTTATCTTTCCAGGTGTACACTCCAATCACCAAGACTAGGGCAGATAAACAATCTAGAGCTTCCCAGAAGTACATCAACTATGGCCAAAAGAACCTTTTGATGCTGTCATTCAAATCCATTCAGCTGAACTTGTCAATATCCAGGACCAAGTCTTTGATGCATGCAATCCCTACAAGACGGTATGTGGATCCATCCTTAAGATAGCCCATGAAGAAGGTCAAGTGATCTTCAAGGGGTACATTTCTGGCCACGGACATTTTCTCAAGTAAGGCTTGGGGCCCATAACATTGGAGGATATCCTTGATTGGTTCAAGGCTATGATGTTGGGTACTAAGGGTAAGGAAGTTGGGTTTTGACTAATCATGGACAACCCAAAGACGGTAAAGCGTCTCAAATCCAAGGTAAGTCATATTTTCAATCTTCACCTTGGTTTATTGTTTCACATGTTGATCAATGTGTATTTTAATAGGAAGATCAGGAGAATACCTATTATCAAGCCATCCAAGACAGTCATCCAGACACCTTGGATCCTGCCCAAAACAACAAGTTGGACATGTTGGTAAGTCTGGATATTCTCTTTTCCCACTTAACATTCTTCTCATTACCTTTCTTTCACAAGCAATAAATATCAATCCAATCTGGCAGGCCATCCGGTAGAAGCTCATGAAAGACTACAGGTGTATCTCATTTGGAGGCTGGGAATGCATGGGGATTATTAACCCCCAAAATACCAACAAGGCAGTGCACCAAGATGCACTCAAAAGATCACGATTTGGCTGATCCACAGGCTGGTATAGAATGGTGGTGTTATGACTGTATCTGTGAAAGGACTACATGTACACGTAGTGACGTAAAAGCTACGGTTTGATATTTGATTTTTTGAATTTTGTGAAAACTCAATTTTTGCTGTTTACCATTCTTTTGCTCAAACCTGCTGATCATTACCTCTCATATTGTGGAGATGGAGCCTTCACCATCTTATCTTAAAAACCAAATGGTCAGAATGCACCTAGCAAAGAAGAGAAACATAGATATCAGCCAAACTCTAGGGTGTCCAGTCACCACAGTCCAATCTGTCATTGCCAAATTTAAAGCAGAAGGCTCGGTTGAAGGCAAAAAGCCATCCAGCCGACCATCTCTATTGAACAATTGTGATCTCCGGCATCTTGAGCGCAATGTCAAATAATCTTGACAGGCTCCAATGCGTGAGATAGTCCAGGGTTAAGCAACAAAGGCAGGCGCTACCACAATCCGGGTGGCTCTTTGATCTCTTGCACAGCCAGCATATTTGGCTCAGAGGCCAAATTCTGAGGAGTCCTTGGATTTTGGCTTGGAGCCAAGGTGCATCCAAGGATTTGATCTGAGGCAACGGCCAGGGCCATTTTTTGTCTTGGATGATTCCCTTGGATGGCCTTTTCCTTGGGGACACCATCCGAGGACTCCTTGGATGTTTGTCTCCGAGCTAAATATACAGGAAGTGTTGGTTACAACTCAAGGGTAGCAATAGTCAAACCCTTTCTCCATGCTAAACACAAAGCTGCACGTCTTGAGTTTGCAAAAAAATATGTGGTGTGGACAGTGGATGATCGGAAGCGAGTTATTTGGACTGATGAATCCACCTTCAAGATTGAAAAGCCATATTGCAAAGTTTGGGTTTGGCAAAAAGTAGCTGAGAAATCCAAAGCATCCTGTTTGGCGCCATCTTTCAAATCAGGCCGTAGTTCAGTGATGGTTTGGGGTGGTTTTGTTCCTGGACACAAGCTCAAGCTGGTCATTATGAAGCCTGGTTGTCAAAACTCAGACAACTTTATCAAGCAAGTGTATGAAAAATCATTAGGACCCTTTTTGAACAAGTTGTGCAATAACAAAGATCTCATTTTGATGGAGGATGGAGCCCCAGTCCATTTCTCTAAACTTCCCTCCAAATTGTCAGCCTCTGAGGTTGACAAGGCCAACACCAAGAAGGACTTCAAATAAAATCCATTAAAAAAGATAAAAACAATAATTACAACTTACGGTCTAGTTTCAAAGACTAATAAATATGAAATAGGCTCAGCCCGGACAAAGGCAGTACAAGCCCTTTTAATGAAGGAACAAATATAAAATAATAAATAAATTACAACGTGCGTCTAGTATGAAAGACAAGGAAAAACATCCCAAACAAGAAAAGAAGACTTCTCCCACTAAGAGACAAAGAACATATCACAGACTGAA
>MWRL01023183.1:0-10136 GCA_002157085.1 Melampsora occidentalis | reverse complement strand
CAATTCTTAGTTTTAATTCTTTTTCACCATGGAAAAATACATTATCTTTGCAGTGTATCTAGCGATACATCAAGCTTTTCACACACCACTCTTTCCAAGTTATTGATCAAGTCTTTTTTTCGTGGTCCGGTCCTTAAACCATCAAGCGTTTATTCAAGCCGTTATTCAAGCCATTATTCAAGCATGTTTTTAGACGTATTTAGACGTATTCAGGCCGTTATTCAAGCATCTTTATATTTAAGTATTTCATTCAAGAGATTCAAGCTAAACTTATTCAAGCGTCATATTCAAGCGTCATATTCAAGCCAATTTAATCAAGCATTTTGTTCAAGCGTTACTTCAAGCATAACATCAAGCAAATATCAAGTATATTATCAAGCAAACATCAAGCATATCATCAAGCAAATCTCTCTATTTTGTTTAACACTGATATTTGGGATGCGCCCCGCATTAGCCACCTCTTCCAGTTAGGTTTTATATAAACTCTGGTGTGGTTGTGTGGTACGTTTTGTGTTGGGAGAAGGATTTGTTGTTGTGGATCAAGTGGAGAATGGTGCGTGTTTCCTATGTTCTTGGGTTTGATATCTGGAAGGTTTACTCACATAATGATATCACCTCTTCTTCCGTTTTCTCTTCCTCACTACCCTCTCTTTCTTCTTCTCCTTCCTCTTCATCTTTCCCAGTTTCGTCTCTTCTTCCTTCTTCTTCGTCTTCACTTTTCTCTTCCTTGCCTTCCGTCTCTTCTCCCGAATCTTCCTCTTCACCTTCCTCATTTTTACTTTTTCCTTTGACTTTCTTTGCCTTCCCTTTTGGTTTTGATCTTGTTTGTCGAGTTGTTGTCGTAATCCGTGTGACTCCTCTTTTCCTTCCTCTACCCCTACCTCTATTTGCTGTTCCTCTACTTTTGCTTGTGCTAGTTTGTTGTTGTTCTTCCTTGTTTTCATTTTCATTTAAAATTTTGTTTACTTCTCTGTTAAAATTTTCTGTCTCTGCTGTCACTTCTTGTTGCTGTTGTTCTTTCGTTTGAGCTACTTGTTGTACTGATGTCATCTTGTTTTCTTTTTTCTGAAATTTTATCAATTTCTTTGAGGTATCTGGAGCTTAAATCTTTTGATTTAACGGATTCGAACTTTGAGGTGTATGAGTGAGGTGAGGTGTATGAAAATCTCTAGTGAAGATTTTCACTGTCTATACACAAGGACCCGTGGTGCTCCCGGTCCTTCACTCTCACCCGGACTCATACACCGCGTCTCTTGCCCCGATGGAACTGACTGATGACGTCGTTCCTTTGGCCACCAGTTCCAATCGTTCGAAACCCTGACTTTGACATGGCACAACCCACCCCCGCCGAAACAAGAAAATGGCCTACCAGGATCAAGCTGGTGTTAAAACAAAACACTCAACTTCAAGATCAAACCAGGACCGAGGTAGAAGACTCCACAAAAGGTGGTAAGTCTGGGTAGCGACAGCAGTACATGATGTCTTACTGATACAACAACTTCTTTTCATTTTACTTCTGCCAACGTAAATTCGACATGGCAGAAGTCTCCTCTTCCAAGACCAATAAAGGTCATTCCAAAACCAAGCTGGCGTTCAAAAGAGCCGTCCTTCATGCCGACACCAGGACCGAGCTCGAAGGCTTCCTGAAGGGTTGGTAGTCTCAGTGCGACATCTACCGCAGATTTATGCATAATAATCAAAATCATCTCTGCCTGCCAGGACGCGACGCAGACGACGACAACAACGACGACAACGATGACGACAATGGAGGCAAAGACGAAGAGAAAGAGAACGAAATGCCAGAGTGGGCGTCAATCACGGCACATCCCGAATTCAATCCAAAACTGCCGACTTGCAAGATGAGCGCCGAAGAATACTGCCAAACACTAGCCAAGCAATACATGATGGTACTCTTCATGATCAAGACCGCCGGGATGTCGGCTCCGCTCAGGAGGGAGTGGCAGAGACTGGCCTGCGCAATTGCAAAGGAGGGCATGGGTACGTCAACGCTGAATGGTTGTCTTTTCCCCTTCTCCCCAAATTCCTCATCACTCTGGCTCCTGATCACGACTTGGATCTCTTCAATATCAGACCTCGACACCAAAAAGTTTACAAATGAGCCGGGTTCGAATTTTTGGGTTGAATATGAAGATGAAGACCCTGAAGATGAAGATGAAGACCCGCTCACTGAAGATTTAGACCCGCTCACTGAAGATTTGGATTTAGATTCAGACTTTGATGTTGACCCATCCAAGTCGAGTCCAGCTAATCCAACGGATCAAGCCCCAGCATCACCTACCTCCTCAGATGTTAACTGTCCCCGTGTATCACATCAACCCAGTACTGCGACCTCCCAAGCTACTTCTGCAGAACCCACCTCCCCACGCCGACGCTCCAATCGCTTGGCTCCTAACGATTCCAGGCAGTCCACTGTCCCCTCAGTAACTTCAGCTTCCTTCAAAAATCCTGATGGGCGTCGCAAAAGAAAACGTGCAAATCCAGCCGAACCACGTTGGTACACTCACTCGCCTCCCAAAAAAACGCGAAAGTCTGCAACACCCGACCCACAGCCTGGCAAACTTCAGGAAGTTAGCGAGTTGATCTCAGCCATCAAAAGATTATCTTCATTACCTTCCAAAATTCCCCGGGCGACCGTTATCCACCCGCGCATGTTAGCTCTGATTGAGAGACCGGGGTTAAATCTATTTCGCCACGATCCAGAAGACTGCGCCCTCTATCTGAAGAGATTTCTCGACTCAGTGATGCCGGACAGCGAGGTCGAGACTCTTCAGCTAGGCGAATTTGGTCTTAATGCCATGCTAGACTACATTGAGGGCTTCCGCAATGAAGAAACCTGGACATTGGAGGGCGATAGACTGCTCATTCCAAAACTCATTCGCATCGAAAGCTTCTTAAAATCATGTCAGCCTACAACAACAAACCTCGATCACCAAAATCCCGATGAAGACGAGGGAAATGTTGAAGACGAAAGTCAGTTCACAACCCAGTCACCTAACACTTCCCCGCGGCCTCACATTGATAAGCAAAATTCCATCCACGAACAACCTCGAGAGCTGCGACCGGAGGAGGTCACGTCTACAACTCCTCCTAACTCTCCCTCTCACCGAACTACCTTTGGAAACCAGCCTAACCTCAGTCTTTGGAGAGATCCAGAAAACCTCAAAATAGATATCAAATGCTCCTCGGTGCTCTTCAAAAAAGAAACTGCAAAGGATTGTATGCTCATGTATGACGCTTGTACACGGATGTTACGAGGACGTATCTCGGCTAGCTATACACAGTACAACCCGAATGAGCGGAGTCAAGGCAGTAATACGTTATTTTTCAGCAAGAACCTGAAGCTCAGTACGTGGGTAGCTCTAGAGCAAAGTGAGTGCTCTATTCAACAAAAAAAATTGAACCACCTGCTGACGCCACCTCGACGATCCAGCCAAGGTACTCTTTAAAGCAGGTTGCGAAAGCCCTTGGGAAGGAGACCGGGTCTTCAACTGGGATTACATAGATGTCGAGTCCGATGATCACCCTTTGGGTGATACTCAAGAAAGATCGCTGAGCAGTACTTTCAGACACATGCGAGTACTAACAAAACATCGCCTAATGTCCGCTGGTAAATTCGTGTTGGCGGCAGTTGGTATGGTTGGCTCAGAAGGAGAACCCCTACCCTCTGTGGATGAGCTGAACGAACACGATACACCCTTCGTTGATGTAAAGGATTCGTTCGAATGCGCCATTCACTACAAAACAAGACAGACCGACCCTAAAAAGAAGGATTCCCAAAACCAAAGTGTGGAAATCAACTGCATCGAACAGCTTACAAAGTTGGTCGACTCAATCTACGGATGTATTGAAGCTCTTGCTGTAATGCGAGCCCATTACCTTCACCAAAAACAGACCCAGAAACTATCTCAACCACAACGTGATGTCAACGCGGGCAATCACAAACTGTCTTCGTCGGTTCCCCTGAGAACTGAAGCTTTGGCTCCACTCGTGGCTTTTCTTTCTCTCGGATTCAAGGGCCTCCTCACCTACTGGCGCGATGCATCAAGAATCAACAAAACCGGACTGATTCAGCTCTGCCTCGTCACCGATCGAATGTTCAAAAATGGCTTTGTTGAAGAAACAGTTTGGAAACGATCAGGTAATCTGGTCATGAACATGATATCAAAGGCTCTATTTCCCAAGGGTGACGCCGAGCCTGAGGGAACTATCCCTTCGTCGCATTGGGAGAAAGTGACTTGCAAGAGGCATGATCTTGCCCTGGCAATGTACTTAGATCTCTCAGAACATTGTCAACTTGCGATTGTCCCTGACCCCAAATTCCCCGTGTACATGCTCCCTGTGTACGATTCATTGACCCCAGAACAAATTGCTAATCCTAATTAGTTGATGATATGCTATGCAATTCAATATGATGAAGTGTCCGTGTGTTTTTTGTTTACAAATCATTCACATTGAGTGATGTTTTTCGTGCACAATGAATGATGATAACATTTGAATCAATATGGAACATCAACAGAAATGTCCTAAGTGCCAAGCTTCACAGAATCATCCCATGTCTACATCCATGTCCATATTCATTGCCTCGGCGATGTCATTCACATACGTGTTATCCAGATCATTGGGCAAATGATCCTGAGGTTCCAGCGGCGTCACCCCAATCAAAAGGATACTTGGTCGGGCTGACCCCATCACCCAGGCAGGTAGGTTCCGGTGAGCCAGAGTGCTTACAATTGAGTCAGCGTCGATAAATCCAGACCGTGAGCCTTTCACAACTCTGACCATACTGACACGTTCAAAGATTTGGTCAATCAAAGGATCTCTGACCTCCTCCAACCATTGTACCAACACCACTGTTTTCGAAGATTCCATCAACTTCAAGATATGGAGGACAATGGCCCAACACTCTGTTCCATCCAGGTCAACTTTGACAATACTTGAAGCCACCTTCTTGCTGTATTGCATCCCGTCTTGACCCCTCATCACACGTACCTCCTGAGCATATGCCGGTAGGACACGTGATCCGGTAGGATATGGGAGCCTTCGATAGTCTACCCACGACCCATCTTGATCTTGATGATGTGCCAGTAGTTTTCCGTATGTCATGTCGTCCATTTCAAACAAATGGCCAACATTTCGCTGCACGGGCTTTGTAGCTGAGTCTTCTTCGGGTGGCGCCTTGCACAGCAGCCGCTGGATATGACAAAAGCGGCGCATTATTGTTTGACTCATCTCATCTAGATACAGCAAAAGCAGATCAGTATATATGTGAGACCAGGAGAGGGAACATTGAGTGAACTTACCAACTTTACCGTTTGTATTGATCTTCTGCAAGAACCCACAAAGACGCTCACCCGCGAATTCTGACATACCAATTAAAGGCCCCCAATAAGCCATCTGGGCGGGTGAATGGAGCGCGTAATGGTGATTGGGTTTTAGATTGCATCCCGGAGAAATCTCTTCTGACGTGACGGTATACTCGATGTAGGCCTGTTCAAATCTCTCGCCATCGCCATTCTTGTACTTTCTTGACGCTACAAGATGAGTACACTCAACTAGAGCACAAAAGTTCAATAATAATTGCAGTAGATAAGGATTATTTTGACCATTCGCAAACTTTTCATAATCTCCAATAAGAACATCGACAGCCGCAAGAGGAAGATGAGTAGCGAATAAGGAGTGCCATTCGCTGGCCTTCAGTTTCCCATTGGCTGCAGTTCCGAGGCCGTTTGGTATTCTGGTGACGCCGATTGGGACCTTGACATCTTGTAAGTTTTGAAGTATGACCGTCATCAAGTCTTTCGAGAGCCAACCTACTCCACCTTGAAGGTCCTCCATGTCAATATTGCTACTCTGGCGTTCAAGATCTTGGGGTAGTTTTTGCTTGTCAACTTCAAATACCCATCTGTGTCGGAAATGATTGGCTAAAACCCCCTCAAACCAGTTGTGCATGATTCCTAAGACAACATTGTTCACGGGATCCCAATACGGGAGGTTGTTGAGTTCTGACCATCGTACTCCGGACTTGCTGATCTTAGTTGTACGTTCTGTGGAAGTCGCACTATTCTTCCAGCTATATGCAGCAGCTCGTACGCCTCGTGCCGTTCTCTTGCGGCCGACAATCATCTTTGGTATGTCAATCTGTAAGCAAGTGCACCAAGTGCAAAACAACTTTGCTGAATGTGACATGAACCCTGCCACTTTGTGGTTTGCAACCATGTCACCACTCAGATTGGACATTCGCAGAAATATTTTGCGGCCCAGAGGATGACGGTGAGTTTTGATCTTGATCCCGCGATCCAGCACAATGAGTTGTGTGACCAAAGGGCGTAGGACATTCGTGATGGTAGTCATGTCGGGTTGATTTGGAGCTGGAACCATCGCGGCCAAGTATGCGTGTTTGATTAGATGACGAGACTCCGGCGGTAGATTCATACAGCTCATGGCCAATACCCCGATAGAAACCTGTCTACCTGAGGTCTTGTTACCAAGAGGGTTGAACCAGTCAACAAAAAGAGAAAAGGCGAGGCGTAGATCGGAACTTGAGGGCGATGTTGCTGTGGAAGAATACAGATATTTGAAAGCTTGAGATTGGTTGTAGTCGGTGATTTCATCACTTTGATTTGAGGTACATTTTTCCTTCCAATCGTCAATCAAATCTTCGATATAGGGTATTGAGAGAAACCAAGTAAGCCATTCTTTTAAATCTTGCATGACGAAAGTTGAAAGTGGTTTGTTGAATTCCGGCCTGACACGAGAGCGCGGACGTGCTTCAGATATTGGTGTGATGGAAGGCAGTTCAGGGATTATTTGTGAATAAAATAGTTCGGCTCCGCATCTATTGCTAGTGGATAACTCTTGATAACCACATTCTACAGGAGATACCTCAGGCTCGTAGACGGAGAAGCACTTGACGCAACATACAAATCGTTCGAGGCTGGGTTCGAGGTGCAAGTTTTTGGTAATCGTGCGCACATCCTTTGGGACTGATGTCGACCAATCATCATCCAGGTTGATTCGAGTACACATTCGAACGATGCGCATGATGTAGTCTCTGGCTTGCCGACTGTTGACCCGGCTCATTCGACATTCTAGATAGAGCCATCCAATGAAATACATGATGAGATCTGAACAGTGGTAATTTCAGCTTGGTTTGGCAACGTTGGGTGACAGAATGGTGTGACTTACAAACCAGTTGGAACACGTTGGGATCCGCAGAATGTTCCACATCATCAGATTCCAAGGAGGAAGGTTCCTTGGCAGGTACCTCTTCTTCAATGGTTGCCTTGATCCGGAATTCTTCGGCCAACGCCTGTAGGATTGGCGTGTCTTCAACTTCTGCGGCCAATTCACTCAGATGACGCCTACGATTTCCGGGATGCATCCATAGCCCCTTCACTTGCCTTCCAGTTGAATCGGTACCTTCAAATTCCTCGCAATTGGGGCAGGTACACAGCACCATGCCAAGATGTGAGTTTCCTTCTTTGACGAGTTTGTTATCGTTCATTTGGTTTCTGTCTGAGACTTATCCTGGGAACGCCTTGCTGGGTGTATTACAAAGTAGTCTTGAAAAAATTGAGGTTCAGTATTGAGAGGGAAAGACGATTAAAGTAAAGATATTGTTATGCGATGATGATGAGGAGAGGAATAAAAGGACTGGAAACAACAGCAAAGTTGCAGGAACAAGACGACCAGTGGCTATCATGCCCTAGGCTAGCCATTTCATAGCATGTATGAAAAGCTAGGCAGGCCCGAAGATGGTTAATACCACATTTTGTGAAGCTCCGCATTTCACAAAATGTGGAGCTTTGACGGGAAATATGTAGGTTTGAGAATTGAAGCCCAAATGCAGGCAACGGGCGTGAACATCAAGGATCATCTTACAAAGCCAGCCGGTAGGTAGCCCTTGAAGCTCTGCATTCCACGAGATGCGGAGATACAAATCCCAATTGCGAGCAGCAATCACCCACGAGTCTGGAGAATAACACAGAAAGACAATCGTATTACACTGGATCAAAGGCAGCCCTGGAAGCTCCGCATTTCACGAGATGTGGAGATACGAAACCCAATTGCGAGCAGCAATCACCAACGAGTTTGGAACAACGATAAATGGTCTTGTTAACATCAGAGGATAAATGAGTGAGCACTGTGTCAACATCACAAGGGAGGATACAAATTGAAGAGAAACAAGAAACAAGCTATGTACAAAGGGCATCTACACATCAAGCACAAAAGAGATACAGCAGGAGGAGAGCAGACAAACTTCAAGAAGGAAGATTACCAAGATCATCCTCCAATGTCGATTTCGCAGTCGATATCTAACAAGATTTCGGAAAGAGAAAGATCAGATGCAAACCCAGTACATAGTCCTTAGCTCGACTCACTTGGGGACATCAGTACCATCAAGTCCATCCCTGATTCCGCCAGGAGAGTGGATGTCAAGTCCTTCCCTGAATCCATCAAGAGAGGGGATGTCACGCTTGGGACGTACACCCCAGTAAGCTCTTCACAACCATTTCTGCCCGTTGAATCAGACAATGGCAGGACAAGGTTGTTGTCATCCAAGGTCCAAAAGGGTTCTGAAAGACAACCCAATTCTAATGGTTTGGTGAGAGCGGAATGTACCTCCGCGGGTGTGGGTGTAGTTTGAATGGAAGGCAAGAGACGGAGGAAAGCTGGTCTCATCTTGACCGGAACACTGAGTTGTTCTAACACCTTGCCATGGTCTGGATACATAGGGCCAAGCGATGATAAGTCCTGGTACACGGATGACTTGTACGTTTGTGATGTGTTGGTGACATCAACGTTTTTGGTATCTTCATTGAGCAATAGAAAGGACATCTTGGGCTTCTTGATTCTTGCCTCAACTTCGTGCTTTTTGATTCTTGGGAGGCTCTTTATGGCGTCAACTCGCTTGCGGTTTTTGGTTTCTTCAGCTAGGCTAGGAGCAGATGATTGGGTTAGATTGGTCCCAGAAAGACCTGGGTGATCGTGGTAGATGTAGAAGACATACAAGGCTTCGAGTATGATTTCCTGGTAAAAGGGCGCAACCAGCTGCGTATGGGGCATCTCGTCGAATCCTACAAACGCCTCACGGATCTCCTTCCCTTTGGAGGTGGACATATTGTCGAACTCTAGTTGGGCAAGTAGTTGTGGTCCTTTCTTAGCAATGAACTTTTTCCAACGTGCAATGCGTCGGAGCTCTGACTGATCCTCTTTCTTACGGACTTCCTCTTGCAGGCTAGAAGGAGAAAGGATAGATGATTAACTGCTAATGCGTGGTCGTATCTTGAACACAAAAGGTACCCACAACGCTTGAGTGTGAAGGTCGACCCCTGGAAGTGACATAACCCCTGGAATTGAGTCCAGAGAATCGGGTGCCATGCTCAATGTGACATCGTCCCATGGCCCTCCATTTTGGATCTGGTCGATCACTTTGCGTGCAGCAGATTCCGCTTGCAAGCTACTAGGCAGAGAGTGAAGTAGTCAGTATTGTCCAGCTGGAACGGGGGAGGGCTTGCACCTACAGCATCTCAAACGATATCACATCCAGCGGGTGGTTTGGTACGATGATTGGGGCAGGGACTTTGCGAGGGGAATTCTTTGCGAGTTTTGTGTCACGGAGGATAGCTGCACTGCAAGGCGATAGATTCCCTTCAGCCGCTCCTGCGGCCAATCTGAAACGTAAACAGATGATTAGTATGTAGCGGAGAGGGAATGTAGGAGGATGAAGCCTACCCAGCTTCAATTGGAGTGCCATTGATGGGGTCCCAAGACACAGTCTTCCATCCAGGATTCTTGAACTTGACCGCCTTGACTAGCTCAGGCGCAAGGAAAGTGTTCATCGGGGGCATGTAAACCCTCAGGTCAGCAGGCTTGACTGCCATACTGCTGAAGCTGTTTGGCATTGCAGACGGTGAGGCGGGACTGATTTTGGACGTGGCTTTGACATCTTTTCGGGTGTACGCGCGTCTTTGGAGCGGCTTGACTTCTTTGAGCGGTTTGACTGTGGAAGGTTGAGTGGATTTGTGGTTTCGAGGGGAGCGTCTGACTGGAGGGACATTGTGTTGCGGCATGGTCTCTTCCATGAATGTGGTGTCTGTCAGTTTCAGCGGAGG
>KZ146727.1:4616-15622 GCA_002157085.1 Melampsora occidentalis | reverse complement strand
TGCTCACCTCTATGTGAGCATCTATTTTTGCCCCTGTGAGTGTTGGCACTGGGGACGTTGCTGGAGGATTGTGTGTTGGACATCAAGCAACAAATGAGAAAGCTGCAGATCAAGCCGTTGGAATCCTTTGACTCTTACATCAAACAATCACTCGATTCTCCCGCATCACCCAGAAGGAATTATCTCAGTACATCTATTGGGGTACCATTGGTCTTTGACAGCATGGTTCGGCAAGATTGGCTACTCTTGGATGAAAAATTCAATATGATCATTTTCATTTCTCAAGCTAAAGCAATCTGGCGAGTACTTGTGGATGGGGGGCAAATCAAGAAAAGAAGACCACACGGACAATCATTGAACCCCTTTCTTACTAGTCCAGCTGTGGCGACCTCATCGACCACCACTGCAAATGGATTCAGAACATCTTTCAAGGGCCCTGAAGAACAAGCTGAGAATACATGGAGGTACAAATAATGAATGAAGCATCTTGGGTTATGCATGTTGTGCAAGAAGCAATGCAACAACCCAGCTTGTACTGATTTGTCCAATACTTTCATTAGCGTCCCATCACCAGATGAATTCAATGCCGGACCACAACCTCCTTGCGACAATGTTTGTGGCCCACCAGGAGTACCTTTGCAAAAACCTGCTGGCAGCCCAACCAACAATACCTCGACACCTCAACTGGCGGCGGTCACTGAAATGCCATATATGACAGATGCCAAACTTGAGCGCTATGCGGAGGCAGACAGAGTGTTGGTCGCTTGTATGGAGGAGGACAAAAGAGAGAGGTGCGTGTCTGGAGACAGAGAGCCCTCAATCATTATTGATCTCATTTGCAACGGTGTCCCTTTTTGGGCTTTGTGTTATTCAGCCTGCAAGACAAATCTCATGAACAAGCTCCTGGTGAAGGAGGCACGGATACCACGGCATCCTCTGGCAAAACCCGTAACTGTGGGTTTGGCACTTCAATCGGAAGGTCCAATTAAGCAACTTACCCATTTTGCTTTTGCTAACTTGGATTAAAAGGACCCAGATATCAATTTTGGTGCGACGTTCTTCAAGGTGGCCAGTCTTAATGGTGGTTATGATATGATCCGTGGTACCCCCTTCTTAGAACTACACAAAATTGATATTTCAATCCATAGGTGTTGTATCATTCATACCAAGAAAAGAAGTCTAGAACAATCCATGAAATGAATTGTGATGAATAAATAAAACTTCCAAAGGAAGCCCTGTTAGCATGTGTGGTAGAGAATGTGAGCAAGGTTGAGAGTGCTAGACTGATGTCCGAGAAGGAACAGCCTATGTTTGATGAATTTAAGGATTTATTCCCTAATGAACTGCCCACAGTCGCGGAAGGGGAGGATAATTTTTTTCCCTCCCACTGAGCAAGACACATGTTGTTGACGGTGTGTCATTGTATTGTTTTGACAGACCCCAATGCAACAATTTATGGCAAACAATACACATACCCCTTGAAACATTGAGACACATGGCGACAACTCATACACCAACATTTGAAAGCTGGACAAATCCGCTGGTTGAGCAGCCAATATGGATCACCGTCCCTTATTATCCCAAAAAAGGATCCCACGGCTGATCCTTGTTGGGTATGTAATTACCGTGAACTGAACAAAGTCACATTAAAAGACCAGTCGCCCTTGCCAAATCCAGATGAGGCGGTTCAATTGGTAGCCACAGGGAATGTGTTCTCTGTTGTTGATCAGAAGGAAGACATACCATTGACGGCGGTAAAAACACCATGGGGAATGTTTGAATGGGTAGTCATGCCAATGGCTTTGTGAAACGCACCGGCAACACATCAAGCACGCTATGAGGAAGCTTTGGTAGAACTGATTGGGAAGATATGTGTGGTATACATAGATGGAATTGTTATTTTCTCTGACTTGGTAGAAGAACATGAAAAACACCTGAGAGAAGTACTTACAAGGTTGAAGCAAGCAAATTGTTCCGTTGTAAAATTCCTTTCCTAGGCCATGAAATCAGTGAGGATGGAATTCGAGCAGACCCGGTGCGGGTGATCCATATCTCTCCTTCCAAGCTGAGGGAAATAGGGACACGGCGGATGAGTGATAAGTAGCACTCATCCGCCGATGCAAGGTTAGTAAGTTTTTAGCTAGATTGACGCGCCTGCCCTTAGTAGATCCTAAGGGTGAGAGCGCCGGCTTTGGGCGGAACCTTGCTTCTAGCCTTGGGCAAGCAAGAACCTGCCGTTCTTGTCTTACAGCCACAAGGAAGAGGATTGTACGTGAGTACGGGTAAGAGGCCTTTCAAAACCCATCCACAGGGAGTGAGGCTTGAATGAGACGAGTCCCTGCGAAGGGGCTCGCAACCCGTACTCATGGAGGCGGAACTCATGAGAATATCGCCAGGAGATCCCGCGAAGCAGATCAACCGTTGTCTTCGACATGCATTATCAGCAGGAAACCAATGCACGGATACAAATTTGGCAATGACAAGGGGCACAAACCATTGGCAAAGTACAAAACAAAGGGCTACGTGCGTGACTTGCTCAATGTTGCGGCTAGGAGCTTGGTACCTTTCAACACCCGCAACAAGTAATGCTGAATGTACAACTTATAGGCTGAAGAGCGCCATCTACCCGCCCGCTTCAAAGACGACATGGAACACCCCAAATTGGCCATCAAGGGGGCACCGCCTATCCTAAGGCTGGGACCAGACCAGTAACCCAAACCGTCTGGTTGGTGTTTCTTTAACACCGCGACTACTGCCACCTTCGAGATTGGCTGGTGTGGTAAAATACCCCTGAAAATCAGGTCGTCTGGTGCACCAGTAGTCAGACTGAGGATTTCAAGCAAGGCTCTAACTGGGTCAAGATGGTTTGGTTGACGGGAAAGGTGTAGGAATTGTAATTCCCCTGGCGCAGCTGTCTTCGCTAGACGTAAGCAGATTGTTGCCTTTGAACCGTCTGCCGAGAACTTGACATCTTTCCGGCAAACAAAGATGGATGGATGGTCATCGTGGAGTGTTAATTCACCTAGGTGTGCCAGTCCCCAAAAGCCAACCAGTAATATCCCTCGTAGAGTCAGGTTAGGCAAGGTGTTGCCTTGTAGGTGTACCATCAAGTTGTTTAAGTCCATCAACGTCAGGCCAGTGCAAATTCGTGGGTGTTTGGGTAACTCGCATTTCTTCACGGCCTTAAGGAGGAGACAGAGTCAATCGAGGTCAAGGGATGGGAAACGTACACCGTGTAGCGTATGCCACATTCGGAGTCCAGTAAGGAATCGTTTAGTCGTGTTACTAACTACAGAATGCTGACGTTCGGTATCACTGCACCATAAGACAAACTGCAGGATGTCGTTCTCGGAAGCTGGGAAGGGAAAGGTTGAGGTATTCATAAAGGTAAAGTATTTGTTCACTGCCGCAGCGTATTGCCGGGTTGTTGACGCAGCCCAGCCATGCTCTAGAATTGCTTCGCTGACACTATTTAGCCTTCTCTTCACGCCTGGGCTACTCTGACAGAGGGTAAGTTTAGCTGAAGTCATGATGAATCGGTAGAACGTGCGATGTGTTGGGTAGGTTGTTCAAGGATCAAGTGGAGATGGGATTATTTGATTGTATGCTCGCAGAAGGGACTACTTGGTATAATAAAGGGGCCAAATCATCTGGTACCTCTATTTGTATCATATTCGCTGCACCTTTCAACAGGTCTAGGCCTCTCAATAGTTTGTCGGCCTCATTATCCTCTGATGTCACCCTCACCAAATTGATGTCGCAGTCGTAACCAAGCAGCATATCCGGCACTGTTTGCCACTCTTGATTGACCCAAAAGTCTTTTGACTTCCGGTTTCTTGCGGCGCCTTCAGTGGTTGTATTGTCTGTCAGGCAGGAAAATTTTCTGCCTGCCATGGTCAGGCCTTGGTCGGCTCTTCGTTTCTCTAACATTAATAATCCTAAACGTACAGCCACTGTCTCAGCTGAAGCAATGGTTCGCTTGGGCTTTCCTGGTGGGCAATTCCAGTTTGGTAACCACTTGAATTGGATCTATTTCTTGCCGATGATGATACCAATGCCAAAGTCTGTCGACGCATTGCCAACCCAGCCAACGTTTTGAACGATGTGATCTGGGATTACTTTTGTCGGAGCCAGATTTTCGAGGTAGGCTTTCCAATACTCGATGTCTTCTTTGACCTCCATTGGTCACCATACCCAGTTGGTGTTTGCTTGTCGACAAGCGCACACCAACTCCCTTTGAGGGAGAAAGGGAGATCGTGCGCGCTCGTCGACGAGCAAACACAACCCGGGCATGGTGGGTATTGTTCTTATTCCTGGAGTTTTCCATGCGGCCACGAACGCAAAGTTTTCCACCAGATAACACTTTAGCTGTGGGAGGATTAGCGTTAGGTGGCTTAGTTTACCATTGAATTTCTGCATCTCCTTCTTTGAGCATGAAGTTTTTGCTAGGAATTGGTCTATTTCGCCTCTTCGTTTTACTAGTTTGCTATCCGGTAGTCTATCTGTCTTATCAACACAGTTCCAGATGAACCCAATAAATTTTTGTTCATCCGCGAATTCAGCGTACTTTGTTATATTGGTCTTGACTCCTAATTTCTCGCTAGCGGCTACAATCTCTACCATAGTTGTGTTTTCATCTTTTTGTTTTATCATCAAGTTGTCATCTACCCACCTAAAGGCATCTAGTAATTTGAACATTGCTTTCATTAATTCTTTCCAGCCGTCTGCTGGACCACCGAAAGAACCACAACCTCCAACGCCGCCAAAAGCTATCATAATGTCAATATATATCTTTCCCTCGGTATCCATAATGGCTAAGTAAGGCCATTGAGAAGGGTGTGTTGGGATCTGACAATAAGCACCTCCCAGTCAAAGATGCCCATTTGTACTTCTTCTTGTAAACCTTTTAAGAAAGATGATACTACTTTGAAATCATCCCAATTAGTCTCGAACTCTTCTTTGTTTACGTATGAATTTACTGAACAAATTTCTGGATCAAATCTGGGATAGGACATGTCATTAATTGGTCTAAAAGAACCATCTCCGTTTTCTACTGCTCCTAAAGGATTTGTTCTAAAGAAACCTAGCCGTTCAAATATTTCTTCTTTTTCATACGGACCAAACATCTTTCCTGCTAGAACTTCTTTCATGATATTCTTCTCAATTTTCTCTCGTGCATTATTTGCTGAGTTATGGTTTGGAGGACAGTAATATCTTAGATCTTTAACTGAATGTTTGGGTACTCGTTGATTGAAGCCATATTCAAAACCTTTCAACAGATATTTGTATTTATCTAATAGACCATATTCTCTTAGTTGATCTCTCCATGCATCTATGTTCATGTCACATTGCACTTTTGAAGGCCAACCATATTGTTTCTTACGCATTGGGTAAGTCATTTGAATACTTTGCATCTGTTTCAATCTATCATCATAACATAACAAATTCATTAAAAACATTGTATGATTTATTCAGAAAATTTTTGAAATAGCTATCTATTATACAACAACAAATACCGGCTTACGTCTGTTTTTCTTTAGACGTAGATTGTTTAGGTTCTTTGTCACGTTTTCCAAACAAATTCGATCTATTGCTAATAGTAAATGTATATGTTAGAATTTCTCTGTCGATTGGCTCATTTAAAGTTCTAACAACTTACACCTGTTTGCCTTTATTTCTTTGATCAGAATTTTCCTTATTCTTATTGAATTTATTGTATGGCCCAGGTGACCTTTCTTTCCTAGATTTTCCTCTATTATTTCTTCTATTATTATGATAATCTTTCTTAAAGCCTTCGTTGGTGGACGTTGGTGGTTTCAAGTTTGCATTTGAATCTTTTTCGTTGTTCAATTCCCCATCAGCTGAATCGTGATTGATTCCTACTGGGTATCTCATACCAGTAATCGGGCTAAAGCGTTCTCTGGAACCTCCTTTTGCGTACGCTTTCCAAAAAGGTAATTCATTAGCCAACAAGAGTTTCTTCTATTTTGATCTAATCTTTTTGCTTACGATTATCAAGTAACACTATTCTTCCGTCCTGCAATGAAGACGTCCTCGCTTTCGCTTCTTCTAAGAAGTTTTCACGATGCACGCTTGGGTCTCCTGGTGCACCATTAATTTGGTTACACAAGACATCGGTTCTGACCATATTGTTGTATCTAAAAGCGGTTACCCAACCGTGTCTCAAACTAAGATTTTCAACATATTCGAAATGTTTCTCTAGACTTTAAGCCATATTAAAGGCAAAACAATCATAATGTTAGTCTTGACTCTTATACTAACAGCATGTAGCAAAGAGACTTACTCTTCTGCAAAAGGGACGTGTTTAAACATGTCTTTTAGGTACTTTATCATAAGCATCTTCGCTCTAGTCCAATCTGCATAAGTCATCCACCATTCACTTTTTGCTGTCTGTCCAGTAGGTTTATCTTTCTTTTTCAAAGAGCCACTATTTCCTTCGACCATATGATCTAACTCGATCCATTTGTCATTAAATATGGTCAATTTGAAATACATGTCTAACCTTTTCAAATGAGAATCCCAATAAGGAGTGAATGCTTGTAAATCAGTTGTTGATACTTGTCCTCTTTTGTAATTCTTGAGAGGATCGGTCTTTGATTCGACGGTGACTTCGTTGTTTTCCGACAAGCTCTTCAAGAACTGCTTCACAATCTTAGTATTCCCCATTGCTAAGGCTACTTTAGCTAACTCGACTGATACACTTAAATTGATATTCAATGATTTGATATTAGTTCTTTCTATAGTCAATTTTTTTTTATAAACTATGCAAAATTAGACAGATAAGGGAATATCTTGTTAAAGTAAATTAGATATAATCGCAATCTCTCAATCTATGCTTTACGGATATATGGATAGAGTATCACTAATACCACTATCCATGTAAAGGATGCTTCGACATCATTCACACTGTGAGGACATAATTCACTACATTCTGGTCTTTTTAGAATAAATCACTAATTGAATCTGTATCTTATTTGGAATATATCACAAATTGGTTATCGGAATAGATCACGAACTGCCTAGACGTTTGGAATAATTCACGAACTAGATTCGGAATACATCACGAATCGAACTGCCTCTAACTTTTATATATATCATAAAGTTATATGGTCCAGTTTATTAAATGTTCGGAGTAGATCACGAACTAACTTCGGAATATATCACAAAGTGTATACAATATAATCTTTCTGGTAGATGGTAGTCTATAACTTGGAGATTATATAACGAAACATGTAGAGGTAAATTGGGCTTTTGACTAACTTTGTTTCTCTTCTGTTTCAATAGAAGACGATGATGATGAAGAGTTGGATTTGTCTTCAAATACTATATCTTTGTTGAATGTCATATCCTCTTGTAGCTCTATATTTACTTCTTTCTTCTTGTTTCTTTGATTTTTCTTGAATCTTATTTCTTTTGAAGCATTTGATCTAGCTTCTTCTTCATCTTCTTTTTCTCTTCTCATACGTTCTTCTTCTTCAGTCTCAATTTCAAAGGATCTTTCAATTGGAGATGATACGATTTCTTCTATCGGAGAGGTCACTACTTCCACTTCTGAGTTAAGCTGCTTGTTTCTTACGCTTTTCCTCATAATTAAATTAGGATAGTTGATTGGTTCAAAAAACAAGAGGAGCGTTCTGGAGTGGTAAAGCCTGCTAGAAGTAAGGAAAAAGGGATGATGATGAGAGCTATGAAATGAGAAGGAGACAAAGAGTTCCTGAACACTTTTGTAAGTGAGAGAGGGGAGACTGTTCTGGGGACAGTGGCAGACGTCTGACTGGTTTGCACTTGAATCAGGGCAAACTACGTCATTTTGTCTGGCGGCTCTTTGGCTCATCAGGTAAGCAATCACGCTTGTGATTTCTCTTTCCGCTAGGCTTTACCGGGTCACTATGGACTCATGTGATTCCTGGTGCCGGCGTCACCACATTGCAAACAACAATACCAAATTCCTTACAACCATTGGCTTCATATGTCTTGCACCAATGTGCTAGAATGATTGTTGAAGTTGCAGAGTTCCAAGGTGAATCATAAGATGCTTCCCAGTCAACGGTACACCTTGGAAACCCTGCCATAGCTAAGCTGGACTTGCGCTGCGACACAAGGTGATGTGCATATCTGGAACGTCCACCAGACATCATGCAAGATTTGAACAAGACCAGCTGCATTGAATGTTCAAGGGTTGCCATCTCCGCTGCATCCTTTTCAACGGCTTTCCTCTGTTTGCAGTTGGGTTTGAGACCTTGGGGGTTTCTAGAAATATAATTTTCCATTGCTTTATCTTGAGCCTGCCAAATGAATAGCTCCCTCTGCAGTCTACAGGTTTCCCATGTATTGCGCTCAATCTTTGAAGGAGGGTCTGGTAGTTTGAATTGGCCAGCATTCTCAAAGGCCAAAGAACTTCTTGTTTTGCAAGGGATACCCATAAGCGCCCGGGTGAACTTGTGGATGGCTTGGGCAAGGGGTGTTGCTGCTTTTGGGATGGGATGCTGCCCGGCGACTTTGCCAATACCTTCATTTAGATGCCTGAAGCAAGTCATAACTTTGAGGTAATTAGCGGCTCTCTTGCTCTTGCGGTCAAGGATATCTTCATGAGTGAGCTTGCCATCTGGTAGATCCCATTTGAACAATCCAATAAGATATCATTAGAATCACTGCCTACTTGTAGGCAGACAGTTCAAAGGTCACATACCTGAACTATCTTCTTCATCCAAAGTGATGGTGTCTCTGCGGCCAATGTTTGCCTCTTTAGGAACCAGAACCAAATTATTATAAACTTTTTGAACACTCTCAACAGTTTTTCCATACTTGATACATACCTTCTTGTTCTTGTTCATGGGTTCCAGTACAAAGCCTTTTTGCAGAATTTTTGGGATTTTTGAAGCCAGTGGGAGTTATCTGCGTGTTGGTTGGTGGGGGAGACCTCATTTAAATCAGACAAGGAGGTATACACAATTCACCAAGTGTAATTTTATGATAAGAAACTTCAGTAGAGGTCAAAAAAATATAGTACAGTAGCAATCAAGCGGACTGAAGAATAACACATATTTAAGATTGGAGTAGAGCAACAACTGGGGACATGAATTGGAAGTAGTCCTCTTAAAAGAAGGATACCATGCCCTTGACACTCAATTTACACTCAATTTGGTTATAAACCGTTGAGAGCATTGATTCAGCACCCCCCTACCATGTTGAGAGGTTGTGTCCATGCACAAACTAGTGTCCTTAAGCAGCAGTGCTATATGTTGGACCTTTTGTACCCATATAGGGCACAGCACCCATAGTGGAAGCCCTGAGTCCTTGGGTTTTTTCCACGTGAAGGACATTGCAGGTTTTTTCCATGTGAAGGACATTGCATCTGATCACCCTTGCCAAACGTTTTGACTGACTAACCCGTTTCAGGCTGACAGGTAAGTCTGTCGTCACGGTCCATTAATTCCATATTTTCAGAGCTGCTGGATATCTCTTAGCTTCATCTTTTGGCCACACTTCTAACCTTACCTATCTGAATCCCAATTACCAAAGAAACAATTGCTGATCTCGTTTCAAAACAGTTACCTAATGTTTCAAAGGTCACAAACCATCCCTGTCTCTGATTTGCCCAATATTCACACCTTACATTGCCACAGTATGCAATCCAAACTGCAGGGTAGATGATGAATATTATGCAGCTACGTTTTTGCCGGCCGTGGTCTACACCAACCGATGTTGTTTCACATGCAAGAGGCAGATTATAGGTAATGAGAGAGTTTCACTCTCCATTATTTCCAAGTTTGGAGTCAACAGAAACCAACATGCATTTTTGCATGTCCACTTTCCAAACACTTTTGGGCCCATGTTGTGTTTGAAGGTTATGATCTTCAACTTTTTGAAGCTGACCATTTGATATTTCACAGATGTGACTTAGAGTTGGTGTCCAACCAGATGATACTTCAACAAACAGAAGAAATGCATCTGACCATTGTGAACACCAACACAAGTGCCTGGATGACAATTTCAGTGTCATCCAGTCATTGAAAATCATTGGTTTTAATATGAACACCCGGATTATGAGCTACCATCCACTGTAAAGAGTGGAAAAGAAGAGCAACTATGGATTCCAAGTTGATATCCTTGAATGTACATATACGCGAGCAAACGGAGAAGTGTCCATCACACTTTTCATCATAGTGAGGAGACGTGGACAGAACTGTGGTACCATGACATTTGTGACAGTGTATGTTATCATTTAGGTTACAACAGCTTGGGGGCTACAGAATTGAAATAGAGAAACACAAAATATTGAAAATGAGGCTGACGCCAAAGACCCCCATTCAACCAAACCCAAGTGATTTACATATGTGCCACACCAAAATTTCAAGGGTTGAACTCTTCTTATTTCATGACAGTATGATAAGCTGTTTTTCTAGCGTAAGATGAATGAAGGAAACAAATTTTTCAGGACAAAGAAACACTCAAAAGGATTGCAACCAAACAAACTTACACTTATTCAGCCACTGGGGAGAGACCTTGATCACTTCCACTTGACGCCACATTGCTTTGGTGAAGTTGTAAGTCAACTTGCAATGAATCCACCATATTTTTGATTTTATTGATGTCACCAATTGCCTTTTTCAACTCTTCCAAGCGCGCCGGAATCAACTCTTGTACTTCCTTTTGAAAGTCAGAAAATACAGAGACCAATTTTTCCAAGTCAGCTTGTAAGCCCAAGATTTTGTTTTGAACACAGTTTTCAATATCCTTAAAAGTGTTGGTCTGATCGTGTGTGTCATGTCAGAGGGTAATGAGGTGTTGTTCTCGTTAAGTTCATCGGAAGAAAGGTCTTCATCACTTGAGTAGTAGTCGTTCATCACATAATCCGTTGGTTCTATGACAAAGGGGACGTCGGAATTGGGGAAGATTGTTGTCATGCATTCACAGGGGCAAAAATAGACCCTCACATAGAGGTGAGCATAACTAGCTTGAATGTTTCATCAAGGTTTCTTCCA